>VMDO01030340.1:0-21429 GCA_007922755.1 Pedetes capensis | reverse complement strand
TTCCAGACATATATGACTTACCAAAATTGAACTTAGAAGACATAAAAATCTAAATAGATCAATAACAAGCAATGAAATTAAAGTAGTAATAAAAAATCTCTCAACAAAGAAGAGCCTGGGACCAACTGTTTTCACTGCTGAATTCTACCAAGTGTTTAATCCAATGACTCTTAAACTATATTCCGTAATAGAAAAGGAAAGAATCTTTCAACTCATTTTTTGAAGCCAGTATTATCCACCCATCCAAACCAGATTAGGATATAATAGAAAAAAAAACAAGTATAGATCAATATCCTGGATGAATATCTTAAAAAAATAATTGCATATCAAATTCAATTATAAATTTAAAAGATCATACATCATGATCAAATTAGTTTTATTTTATGGAAGCAAGGATGTTTCTACATACACAAACCAATAAACATAGTTCAACATATAGTAGAATCAAAGTTAAAAACAACAAGGATTTCAATTAATGCAGAAGAAGCCTTTGATAAAAATTCAATAGCACTTCACTACCAAAGCTCTAGAGAGACTATATATAGAAATATCATACCTCAACATAATACATGGTATATATGACAAACCCATACTCAATTTCATACTGAATGGGGAAAAATGAAAATATGTTTTTTGACATTAGTAATAAGACAAAAGTCTCCACTTTCACCTGTCTTATTCAATATTGTGCTTGAAATTTTAGCCAGAGCTATCAAGCAAGAGAAAGAAATAAAAGGGATCCAGATAAGAAAGGAGTACATCAAATTATCTTTGCTTGCACATGATATGATTCTATACTTAGAAAACCCTACAAATTCCACCAGAACACTCTTATAACTGATAAACAAGTTCAGCAAAGAGAGAGTAGAGGGGATTGTAGACATGATCACAGCATGATATATGTATGAAGGGAATGGAAACACCACAGTGAAACCCATTAGTTTATACAATAAATATGAGTTAATAATTATAATTATAAGATTACATATACTTAAAATTCCATTGTTGTTGTTGTTAGGTGCCACCAATTCAGGTTGGACTCATAACAACCCTACACACAACAGATGAATTAGTGTTAGTGCTTCTCTGTTATTCATAGGGTTTTAATGGCTGATTGATTTTTGAGAGTGAGTTGCCAGGTCCTTCTTCCAAGCCCACAGCACCTGGTGTTCCCAGGTGGTCTCCCATCCAAGTATTAATCAGGCCCAACCCTGCTTAGCTTCCAAGATCTGATAGGATTGTACACCTGAAGGTATGCTGTGCGAAAGCTATCTAAAACTTACTTCTCCTGTCCAACATGGCTCACACAAAAAAATCCCAGTCACTCAGGAGGCAGAGGCCGGAGGACTGTGAGTTTGACACCCGAGGCATCCTGCATAACTTAGCAAGACCTTGCCTCAAAATTTAAAAATATAAAGGATGCTTGAGGTGCAGTCAGTGGTAGAGCATTTACAAAGTGTACGTTGAGGCCCTGGGTTCAACTCCCAATACCGAAGAAAAAAAACAAAAGAAAGAAAGAAAAGAAAAACAGAAAAGCAAGGTTGTTGTACCATTTTACCATCATACCAGCAGTATAATAGAGCTTCAATTATCCTACATCCTTGCTAACACTTGTTTTTGTCTTTCTTTTTTTATTACAGACATTCCAGTGGTTGTGAAGCGAAATCTCTTTGAAATTTTGCTTTGTATTTTCCTAGGGATTTTATATATCATTTTACTTAGAACTGTTGTTTAGTGATGACAAGTGAGTGTCCAACTCATAGAGAACCTACCTACAATAGGCAAAACACTATTGTCAGGGCTTCTCTGTTATACATAGGGTTTTCAATGTTGGATTGATTTTTGGGAGTGGGTTGCCAGATCCTCCCAAGCCTACAGTATGTGGTGTTCTCAGGCAGTCTCCCATCCAAGTATTAACTGGGCCCCACCCTGCTTAGCTTCAGGAGATCTGACAGGATCAGATACCACAGTGCTATGGCTGTAGGCAAACATAGAACTAGACATATCTAGAAAATTAACAAAATTAATTTGAGGAAGTATTTCAAAAAGCTGTAATTTTCTACACAATATCTGAAACTTACAGTATTTTCATAAGAAAGTAATGAAAGAAAAATTGAGATATAAGTTATTTCAACTCAACATTCCTTTCTAAAAAAGAAAAATGAGCCAGGTGTGGTGGTGCATGCCTGTAATCAAAGCAGCTCAGGAGGTGAAGGCAGGAGGATTGCAAGTTCGAGACCAGAGGCAGTCTGTGTAACTTAGTGAGACCCTGTCTCAAAAACTGAAAAAATGGGCTGGGGATACAGCTTAGTGGTCCAGCACTTGCAAAGCATGCAGGCTCGAGGCCCTGGGTTCCATCACCAGTACCACACACAAAAAAAGGAAAGAAAGAAAGAAAGAAAGAAAGAAAGAAAGAAAGAAGAATTTGAAATGCATTTTGAAGTAAGATGACAAGTGATCTACCTCCATGTATAAATACAAACTCTTAATCTATATAAAAGTTAAAATAAAATTTATTATATATGTAAAAGACTCTATTTCTCTATTTGTTCAGTCTTCATAATGTAATTGCTAGCTTTCCTAGAAATTCTTATGAAAGTGTTACCATGTAACTGCCAAAATTATTGATTCCCCCTGTGTCATTTATTTAGACACATTTGGGGAAAGATAAAATATATTCAGTTAGGTATACTAATGTATAAGCAACTTAATCATTCTTGAGTTCTTACTTTTACTTAGGTTCCATTCACCTCTTTAGTTATAAATTAAATTTATATAATGTGTCTTCATTTTAAAAATTGGAGAATAGTCATCTTATTTTACAAAGTAATAACATCAAGTGAGTACTTTTAGGCAGGCTTTCCATGACATTTACTTGTCAATTCAATGCAACACTAATATATTGTTATCTGCAGCTATAGCCCTGTGGCATCTGATCCCCTCAGATCTCGGAAGCTAAGCAGGGTCGGGCCTGGTTAGTACCTGGATGGGAGACCGCCTGGGAACACCAGAAGCTGTAGGCTTGGGAGAAGGGCCTGGCAACCCCCTCCCAAAAATCAATCTGCCATTGAAAACCCTATGAACAGCAGAGAAGCACTGACAATAGTGTTTCCCCTGTTGTACAGAGGGTCGCTATGAGTCGGATACTGACTCGACGGCACCTAACAACAACAACAACAATATATTGTTGTAAAGTTTCACAAATTGAACATAGGAACAGTATGGGAAAAGAAAAAAAGAACTAGTTTCAAGTCTGACACATAATACTGGGCAACTTCAGCATCTCAATGAAGTAACAAAAAATAAGTCAACACAGTGAAAAACGGGAATCAGAGGTGGAAAGGAAAGAGGTTATTTACATGTGAGACACTTCAAGAAATGTCAAAAGATAATGTAAGAGTGAGAAAGACCACTTGAAGAGTGTAAGAAAGGACAAGGACACATGATTACTTCATATGAAGGAAAAGTCCACATTTGTAATATATTAAAGATGCAAACAGCTAGCAGAAATGCTCTCACTCAGGGTGTTTGGGACTGGAGAATAAAAACAGGCCAAGGTTGGTGGGTATGTTGGAGTTATTGCCCATTCAGGCTTCTAGGAGACATTTCAGATGCTAAAGACCAAGGGTATGATGCCTTGACCTTGTTTAGAGATACAGAGGGCACGGGCCAAAATAAGTCTGTGTGGGTGAGCTGGGTGGTAAATGGACATTGACAGAAACTAAACTGCTGCTGCAAGAAATTTCTGAACAGCAGAGGAAAAAAGTCTTGATCAGTATCCATTTGCCTTGTATTTCCTTTCCTTTTCACTGGCACCAAGAACTTTGGTGCAATAAAATAAAATTACTCTGAACTTTATTTATTTATTTATTTATTTTATTTATTTATTTTTTGAGTGGGAGGTGATACTGAGAGGTTGAACATAGGGCCTTGCACATCCTAGGAAAATGTGCTATCCATGAAGTGAACCCTCAGCCCATTTTTTACTTTCTATTTTGAGACAGAGTTTTCCTTTGTTGCTCAGGTTGCCTCTGGTATCTAACCTACAATTTTCCTACCTCAGCCTCCCAAGTTAGTAGGATGACAGGTATACGCCGCTGTGCGAAGCTGAACTTCTCTTTTATCCATTTGTCTGTCTCTAAAAGGCTTATGTAAGGACACCATGACCTTTGAGCCATATAATATAATAATTCTAGACAAATACAGAATTGATTTTACAAGAATGGTGAGCAAATAACAAATTTGTAATGTTTTAAAAAAGATAAATCAGAGGAATAAAATGTTTCCTTCTTTGAAGTAGTTACTGTAAGAAACAGAGTGAACATTTTTAAAAACATCCAATTTGTATTTTCAAAGCTGTTTTAGAAGCTAATCATTCATCTAATTTAACTGGAACATCATGACAAGAATACAGAAAAATCATTTAGTACAAAATATAGTTAACTACTTTTACAGTGTGTGGAAATTTAAGTATAGTACTTCATTCTGTAGAAGAATAAATGATTAAATTAGAAGATATCACCAAAAAGGTCTGTTACTCAGAGGAATGAAATGAAAACAAACTGAAACTTTTTTAATGGCAAGAAACTTCCTCAAAAGATCCAAGATATTCACTGTCTGTGTATCTATCCATCTATTTATCTATCTGTCCATCTATCTGTCTACCTACCTATGTACCCATCCCCAGAGAGACACATTTAATAAGCTTAGGGAGTACTAATCATTTTTCATTTATAATAAACTTCTAACTAATTACTGCTATTCCTAACTAACAAGTGTTGAAGTAATCTAGTGTCTCTGCTTTGAGACATCTACCCTCAAAAAACATCAAGAGCTTTAAGTCACTTTTAGAGTCAAACTTGAAAAGCTTCAACAACTAAGAGGAAAAAGACAGTGCTAAATTTGGTTTACAATGTGTTCAATACATTGTTGGTTAGCTCTTTGCTGCCATCACTGCCACATGCTGTAGCTCTGAAAAACTGTATCAAAGAGGATGATGAGTTATTGCTGCAAGAGTGCTCTCCTGGCTCAGACCTGTGAACAGGCACTGGGGAGCACTCCACTTCCTTAAGTCATAATCATGTGCTCAGACAGGATATGTGTCAGGCTACCCAAGTCCACATGCCCTGGCAGATTCATTGGCACAATATATAAGAAGAAATGAAGACTCACCTGCTCTGGACTTTAGTCCAAATCCTCAGCTCCAACTCAACCTGCTTTATAAGGCCTCCTTTGGAAAACTTTATGACATTTCCTGCCTATAAACTTTATTTTGGGCCACATTGGGCTATTCCAGTGAGGTTCCCTGACTTCAATTTGGAGACAAAGATTCCAGTCTTAGATTCTGCATTTGTAACATGTCCTGGGAAGAGTCAGTTATGTAATTTGGGGCCTCAAATATAAAATGAAAATGTAGAATCTGGAAGTTGGTCCTGCTTTCCCTACCTAAGAATTTTCCTACAAGCTCTTTTTAAGCAAAACATCTTGACTGAAAGGACTTATTCAAATCTTATCTTAAATCAGGTCATTTTCTAAAAGCCTGTTTACTTATTTGTCTGCACCTAGATGCATTGCCTTGGGGAAAGCTGTGGCAAAGATCTCTTTAGAGTATTGAAAAGTAAGGATGTCACATTGAATACAAAGGTGCGCCTGACTCATGCCTGACTCATGGTATTTTCAGTCACATCATATAGTCGTGAAAGCTGGACATTGAACATTGATGGTTTTGAATTATGGTGCTTGAGATGACTATTGAATATGCCATGGACTCCCAAATGAACCAAGAGATCTGTCCTAGAAGAAGTACAATCAGTGTGCTCCTTGGAAGCAAGGATGGCTAGACTGTGTCTTATGTCTTTTGGACATATAGTCAGGTGAGACCAATCCCTGGAGAAAGATATCATGTTTGGGAGAGTGGCAAGTCAGTGAAAAAAAGGAAAACCCTCCACCAAATGGATTGACACAGTGTCTACAACAATAGGCTTAAACATAAATAAGTTCTTGGGCCTGGCACAGAATCAGGGAGTGTTTCGTTCTGCTGTACATAGGGTTGCTATGAGTCAGATTGGACTAAATGGCACCTAACAACAACATCAACACTGAAGATCATTAAGAAAGTTTATCTCATTCATCTTTGTATTCCTAAAACTGCCATGTCACATATGTAGAGACTCTCCAGAAACTGAATTAGTAGGAAGTCTAGATATTTGAAGAATGAATTTATAATCTGGGTACCATCTTTTGTTAATGAATGTTTAATATAATTCCCAATGAAATATAAGATTCTGCAGGAGCTCTTATACTTGTGTGCTAAATAGGCTGCATATGACCTTATTTGCTTGCAAGTTGAAATGACACCATACAAATGAACAATTTGTGAACATCGATATAAAATTAAGTTAGCAAAATCAATAGAGATTAATATCAAGGTTAATAGTGTCAACAGACTAATCATGGCAATGTGTGCCACAGTTATAAAATTAAATTTCCATCTCTATTTCCATTGTACTCATTGATACCTTCTACTAGTACTTTGAACATTCTCACTAATTTTGACCTTACCAAGAAGTGAGGTTAACAGGTAGACTATTTTTTAACAAAACTGTAAATATCATATACTCCATAGAATAAGAAAAATAAAATCAGTGCCTCAGATGAAAATAACTATTAAGAAATTCAAATACATTAAGCCAGGTACAGGAAGAGTTGATTGACATAAAGCTTTATTAATATGAAATTCCTCAAGGTAAATGTTAGAAAATAGAAAACATTTTGTTAAATAACCATGATTACATTATGAGGAGGGTCAAAACCAAGCCATCTGAGAGCCAATTGAGACTACCTTTGCAAATCCACATATATAAAAGGATAGCAATCCTCAAAGGTCCAATTGAACTGCAGTGTGTCAGTCTCTTCATTGAGCTGACAATAGTAAATTCTTTCCTAAAGAATTTCTTCTTACTGAAATAACTGAAAGCTGAATACATAATGACAAGCGAGATAAGAAGCAGTGAGACCAGATGGCTGCAGAACAGACAACAGCTCTGTAGTTTGAAGATAAAGGAGCTTACACTTAAAGGTTACACTTATAATCTTTAATCTGCTTGGTTTTGAAAGTCCTTCTTGCCAATATAATTGAACAAAAGAATTAATGCACAACAATAATGAGCACAGATATTACATGCTTTCTTTTTGTTTAATTTTTATCACATTCATGGTACATTCCAGAATTTTGTTGTTATGTTAATGTAAAGTGTTCTACATGTTGGATATTTTTCTCCTTGGACTGTGGAAATAATTAATGTTTTTAAAAAGAAGTAGACAATTACAGCACTAAATTTGTTTTAGCCCTAGACTTCTAATAGGCATTGCATACCAGGCTTCAGACATTTATTTAAATATTTTATAACTCTTTATAACTTTTACACTGATAACCTCAGGGCTAGACATTAATTCTGCTCTGCAAAATTCCAAGACCATTGCTATCTAAGATATTTTATACTTTACTCTCTCCTTTATAAAAATATTCATCTGCTAGATCTTCACATAGCTGGCTCTGTCTAGATATTCAGCTCTTTGTTCAATACTTTCTCCTCAATGAGACATCCTCACATCCTCTTCAAAAAATAAAACCGAGAAAAGAAACAAAAAGAAAAAAAAAACTCCCCCAAACAAACCAGAACAAAATTCTTCATTTCATTAATCTTTTGTATTATTTTGTTAGCCTTATTTTGTTTATTTTTGTGTTCTTTCCTTCTACTATTTTTGTATGAGTTTAAAAACTATAAAGAAACCTTTCTCAGCCCCTTAATCAGAACACCCTAGTTAATGACTATCACAACATTATGCTTTCTTTTCTTTAATATAATAAGAGAAATATAGAGACTGATGTTCTTTCACATATGTGTGTATGTGTATATTTTTGTGTTTAATTTATATGATTGCTTTCTACTTGAAAGTAAGCTTCACATTCTCCCTCTTGAGAAGCCTATATCCATGCCCTGGATATGTGCTATGATTTCTTTTCTTAAGCAATTCTCTCTCTCTGTAGAAGCCCATGTCCATGCCTAGGACTTCTCTTTCTTCTCTCTGAATGCCATGCTTACATCTAAAGCATATACTGTTTCTTATCTCTAATTAATAAACTCAGTAACTTTGTTCCCCTCTGAAATTCTTGTCTGTGACTGAGCTAAGGACCTTACTTCAACTGATTGGAGGTCCTTAAAGTGATGAACTCTTTGGGCTACAAGCAGTAAGGCTGGGCTGCACCACTCCCCACTGCTGTTGATATCTTTCTTGAGTTCAACATGGGGCTCAAAAGGTGAAGCATAGTTGTTGAGTTTTATTAACTGCTACATCTCTGCCCTGTCAGCTCATAGTCTCATGCATAAGGAATCTGATTCGTCTGTCTTTTTGAGCACTGCCTTGCAATCTTCTGCTTGCAACCTTAAATTTTCCTTTATTTAGGCTCCCTGACACTTATTCCTGCTTCTTGATTCCAATGAAGTAAGGATTTGAGAAAGGGCCCCCAAATTTTTTAATTCATTTCTTTGCTATCTCCTAGAGAAAAAATGTCCTGTATGTTTGTTGTTGTTGTTGGTGGTGGTGCCCTCAATGATATAAATATGTTGTTGTTGTTGTTAGGTGCCATGGAGTCAGTATCCAACTCATAGCAACCCTATGTACAACAGGTGAGACACTATTGTCAGTGCTTCTCTGCTATTCATAGGGTTTTCAATGACAGATTGATTTTTGGGAGTGGGTTGCCAGGTCCATCTCCCCCTGTATCTTTAGAGCTACTTTATTTCCATTTGGGAGACATAACTAATGTATCCAATTCTGGGAGTGTTGTTGTTAGGTACTGTCGCGTCCTGTCCTATTCATAGCAACCCTCCTAGGGTCTTCAGTGGTTGATTGTTTCAGGATTGTTTGTCAGAGGGTGGAATACCACTTCCTTCTCCCATTTTTGTGGTACAGGGGATTGAACCCAAGTCCTCAGAGAGTTCAGAGCAGCATTCTACCAATTGAACTAAACCCCCAAATACCTCTACCAACTAAGCTAAAAAAAAAAAAAAAAAAAAAAAAAAACCTACATACTTCTACCAACAGAGCTAAATACTAGCCTATTCTGGGAGTGACGACAGCCATTTTAATGTCTACTCTGTGTGTGTGTGTGTGTGTGTGTGTGTGTGTGTGTGTGTGTGTGTGTGTGTTTGCATGGCCCTGGCATTCAAGGACTAAAGGGAGAATTTCTCCTTCTAGGCCATGGCACCAAGCAATGGCTGTAGATGAGATTTAATCTTAAACTTTCCTGTTCGTGACAGTAAGGAAGAGTTTATAACATTCTTTGAGAAAAATCTCTCCAAGGTAATGTTTCATTTCCATCTTACAAACAATAATGTCCGAAGCCAAAATAGATAACTTTAAACTCCATTAGTTCTGCTTTGTGTATCTCACTGTCTTTAAGAGTGATAAAGAGGCACAATAGCCAGTGTGTTGTGAAAGGCACTCTGTGGATACCCAAGAAGAAAGGAGCCACCTGGACTGTGGGGTGCACAATGCCTGGTCACTGGCTATATTGGACAGGCCAACATTTCTAGTCTAGGTATAAGAAACTGGATAATGATTACCTGGGGTCTCTAAAGGAGAACTCAAGATGAGTAACCCAGTTTTTCTCTTCTTTCTTTCTTTTCTTTTTCTTAGACACTCAAACAAAAACAGAGAATATGATTTTGCCTTGATATAAATTAGAAAGTGAAAAATTTGGCCAAAAAATGAAATTGCAAAAAGATATTTCCTTTTATAGGCATATCTCCCTCTCTTCAAATTAGCTTTTAAAATAAGGAAAGGTATCACCCTAAGTCTATGGAACAAGCCTCACCTTTTGATCTTTTTGCTTTCACTGGGTGTGTACTTAAAAATCTCTTATGAAGTTTAGGTTAAGTTCTATGTCTCTGAGATGTAAATTTCCTAGCTTGTTTCTACTAAGTGTCATACTTTTGGAAGTACCAATTTAGACTTAAGGATTGCTTAGTGCTATGGGCTGTGAGCAGGGAGTGAGAAAATGGAGAAACACAGGTGTGCTTTTCTTTCCATACTTGACTGGTGCCATTGGCTAGTCAACTAGGCAATGATACATATCTCAAGGAAAGAAAGATTTTTCTAAGAAAGAAAATAAGAAAATTAAGAATAAAACTCTAAGTTACAGGAGTGTTGATAATTCATCCCTAATTTACACTTATCTGCATGGGAAAACATAGGACATAATAGTTCTGTAAATAACTTAGGTCAAAATTTTATACAGTGATCATATAAACAATTTCAGTGCAAAGAAAGTGAATATATCTCCCAAATGTGCTAATTTTATTGTTCAGGAGTGGCAAGGTGGGCCAGATATCACTACAAAAGGGACAAAGGAAAATAGGTGTTGGAAAATTACAATCAACTCTAAGGAGGTAGTTGTGAAACTTGTTACTAAGCTTTAACAATCAAAGCTTCCATGGCGATATTTTAATTGTAATGTTATTTCTGAAATTTTCTGGGATAATACCCCATAATTTATTATTATATTTCTTCAGTGTCTCCAGTTAAAGAAATGACAATATAATATTAAACTAATTAGTACTATATAAAATTTGGAAGGTGAATAATGGTTATATCTTACTAATATGTGTTAGTACCTGGCAGCATTGTGAAATGAGTACTCTTTATACTGTTGAGGAAAAATGAAAATCAAAAAGTTTGTAAAAAAAAAGGTGTTTTTTTGTCAAAACTAAAATACGTTTCATTTAGACTATAATTATTAGAGCTTAATATTCCCAGTTGTGAACTGTGCTTGTAAAAATTATCTCACTGTATGAGTCCCTCTCACATTCCTCCCTGCATCCCTCACTGCTTATTTCACCCAGCTAGTAACTTCTCCCTGTCGGTCCTTGCCCTGTATAACCATGACAACTACCTTAGCCTAGTTTAAAATATTACATAGCCCATCAGCAGATAGTCACATAGACTTTACACATGTGATTAGTCCAAATAAGGTATGATGACCTCCATCCTGCTGTAAATTATATAACCTCAGGAGAACAAAGGCTCAGGGTCAGACCATAAGAGGACATGTTTCCTCAGGCTGATCTATTAGCTAATAAATAAAGTTTTTATTTTACCCAAGATTCTTTCTCTCTAGAAGTATTTTCAGTTTCTTGTGCCACTTCAGTACCTGTTACATTTATTTAATATTATGAATTCATTAGACAGAAAAATAGTGTTCAAATACCAAATACCAAATAGTCATGAAATCATAAATAATTATCTAAAGAGTTAATAAGTGCACTAACTTTCTCATAATTACAATCATCAAATATTAAAAAGAAACAACTAACTTAACTGCTAACAGAAAAATTGTAAAAGGTAAGCATTCAATTCTGCAAATCTTTAATTTCATACACAAAGTGACATTTCCCACATTATTGTTTTCTGGTCAAAATGTATACAGAAAATATCACACTATTAGATTTGAAGTATTTCATATTTGATGCTCTACTTAACGATTACTTTTTTTTAAATTCAGTACACAATGTCTATCAGTAAGATAGCATGTACCACTGTTTCATTTTTAATAACTGATATATCTGTCTTTTTCAATATACTACACATTTCTTCCATGAATGAATTGTCTTGTATTAATTTTTGTATCTCTTGTAAGCGTAATTTATTTTAATAAAATAAATGCCCAATAAATTATTAATTTATCTGTAGTACAAATAAATTTACTTGTATACAAACTATTACTTCTATAAAGCAAGGCAAATAAATGGATAATGTAGAATTCTGACTTGTAATTTGATATGTAAACAGACAATAAAACTCTTATCTCAATTAAAAAGATGACAAAGTAAAATAATGTATTTCCTGTAAAGTATTTTCTTTACTTTTTATTTTATTTATTTATTTATTTATTTATTTTGCAGTACTGAGGGTTAAACCCAGGGCCTTGCACTTGCATGCTTTGCTACTGCTGGACCTCTGAGCTACACACCCAGCCCATTTTTGAGCTTTTTGAGACAGGGTCTCCACTAAATTACACAGACTGCTACTAGTCTTGAACATGTGATCCTCCTGCCTCTGCCTTCCTAGCCTCTGGGATTACAGGTGTGTGCCACCGCACCTGGCTACTTTTTCTTATTTTTGACTGCATGTTTTTCGAACTGATCTGAGTATCTAGATAAATTTACCTCACAAGTGCTATCTCCTACAAGGAGAAAACTATTGGATTTAAGTTGGATTATAGAACCAAATAAAGTAAAATCTTGAAAAACCACAATCATTTCTGTATTGATAATGAAATTGCTTATTGACCTAGTTGTAAGGATTTTTCTTTTGAGGTGCTGTCCATACTTAAACCTACAGTCTTTGATCTTCATCAATAAATATTTTCAATCCTCTTCAACTTCAACAAGCAAAGTTGTATCATCTGCATAATGCAGATTGTTAATGAGTCTTCCTCTAATCCTGATGCCATGTTCTTCTTCATAAAGTGCAAGCTTCTCAGATTATTTGCTGAGTGTAGAGATTGAAAAGGTATGGGGAAGGATACAGCCCTTATGCATACCTTTCTTGAAAAGTTATTTGTTTCACATGCTGAAATCATGGCAGTGTATACTACAGAAATGCAGTTTTGTGGCCAATGAAGCATGGCTTACATTAATTAATGAAGAAAAAGCTATTTGATTCCCCTTTTCCTGCTCATCTGACTAATGTACCTCTGCCACAATGATCTAAGACTCACCAAATCAAATAGCTCCTACACATTCATTCATGACATCTGCCATTTATTCACAAACCCTTTATTTAGCTCTAGTGGGCCTGATCTCATACCTAGAAAAATGTTGTTGTTAGGTGCCATCAAGTTGGTATGTGACTCATAACAACCCTACTTAAAACAGATGAAACACTATTGTCAGTGTTCCTCTACTATTCATAGGGTTTTCAATGGCTGATTTTTTTTGGGGGGGGGAGGAGTACATTGCTGGGTCCTTCTCCCAAGCCTACAGCACCTAGTATTCCCAGGCAGTCTCCCATCCAAGTACTAACCAGGCCTGACCCTGATTAATTTCTGAGATCTGATGGCATCAGATAACACAGTGGTACAGCTACAGGCAGAAGAATGTTAGCCTAGACTTAATATCTAATTATCTTCCTGTAGTCTTCAGATATGGTTGTTATCTGGGTCTGGGTACATAAGCATGACTCATATGGTAGGTAATTTCTTTGCTCAGACATGCTTACCTGAGGACATGGGACCATCAAGATCTCCTGCAAATAAAAAGACTTTAGAGAGATCAAATTAGTGAAAGTTGTTGGCATGTCTGTTGGAGAGGATAGAAGAGATTCCTCAGTTTCTAGCATAAAGGAACTAGAGCATGAAACAGAAAAGAATGTGGTGAAGCTTAAACTAAGCAAGATCAGCAAGCTCATTTCAATTAAATCATAGGTTTTCTGTCACTTATGGGATTTAGCTTTTCTGATCCAAGGGTAGAGTGGATGACACAAATCTGGTACATGTGAATCTATAAAGGCTGCCTATCCTTGCAAGCCAACTAGCTCAGCCAGAAGAGCAGCATGGGAATGAAAGTGTTTCCCATTAAATTTACCTTGCTGGTTTGTTTACATAAACATGTATGATGTTTCCATATAAATATAAAAGGCAACTCCTGGAAGTTTTTCAAATGTTTAATATTTTTTGTCCATTTTAGAAAATAAGTCATCTCTCACATTAGTCATTTATGATAATCAGTGAAATTTTTCACTATTCTCTGGCATATAATAAAAGTTTACAAAAGCTCACTACTTGGTTACTGTGCAGGACCCAGTGAAAAATAGAAAGATGTGTAATTTGAGGACCTGCTAATGAAAAGGCCTTGAAATATAGTTCAGAAGAATAAATATTTTAAAAAAGCAATAGACTTAAGAATTTTTAAAGAGAAAGGAGTAATGCCTAAATTCAAAAACAAATTTCCAAGGGAAACCAGGAAAAATGGTAAACAGGAAAGTACAAATGAGAATCTGCTAGTCACTGTGACCCACACCTGTTATCCCAGTGACTTTGAGGCAGAGACAGGAGGCTCCTGAGGTGGAGGCCAGATGCAGCCTGTGTAACTTAATGAGATTGTCTCAAGATAAAAAAATGTTAAAAGGGGGCTGGGTGGTGCATCTTAGTAGCACAGCAGTTGTCTAACATACATGAGGCCCTGGGTTTAACACCCCAAACCCACTATAGCAAGTGGGAAAATAATAGTAGTAATGACCCTGGAATAAGAGTATGCAAAATATTTGTTATTACATCATATATTTAACTACTTTGTTATGCTTCATTCACAGTAAAATTATTTCTGGTCTTATGTAGCTGAATATGGTTTACTTATTTAAGTCTGTTTCTCCTTGTCCTCAATATCTGTTTTTAATACTCATTTAAGTTTTTGTTCATTTTGTTTCATTTTATTTTGTTTTTGTTGTGTGTTTCTTCCCACTGTGTGTGATCTAGAGATTCTTCTCTTTTTACCTACTTACGTTTGAGAGCAGTTATTACTATTTTAGTTGCGATTATAAAGGTAATTGCTGTTATAACACAGACTAAACATTGCTATTTCTGGAACTGAAATTTACCAGAATTTATTACTGTTGGGGTCCTTCATTGAAAATTTTGGTAAAAATCTGTTTACCTTTATGGATATAATATTAATGACATAAACAAATTTTATAACCTAGCAATCACATTAAATTCTGTTCACAAACAGCATAGAATATACTAATTCTGCTTGTTGAAAGATTACCAAAAATTCATATGATGAAACAGTATGTAAAAAATGAAAACTATATACAACTCCAAGATATTAAACAGATTTTAGACTATTCACACAAAATGGTGTCTATTAAGAAAAAAGAGACATGGGATGATTGCAAATTAATAACAAATTTCATAGATATGCACTGTTATACTAAATAATGACTTTCCATCTTCACTGTTTCAAATTGCTCAGAAGAAATAAATTAAACAATTGTAGGAAATTAATAACAAATGTGATTATACATCATTTATTATTCAATGAAAAGTAACACATTAAATATCAAAGTTAGAATGATCTATAATGCATCTGTCACACATGAAAAAACAAATAGATTAATTAATATATTGTCATCATAAATTAATGGATTCAATTCATTTGGCAGTAACATTTCCATTTATAAGTTATCACAGTGGAGAATAAGATCTCCAACTCGAAGCTAAAATAAATCTGAGCCAACAATACATTAAATTAAAATACAATATGTAATGTAAGTTAGCAGGAGATGGTAGAGGAAAATAGAATAAAGCTTTATATATGACATCTTTCAAAAATCAATTCAAGGGCTGGGGATGTAGCTAAGTGGGAAGGTGCTTGTCTAGCATATTCAATTCCCAGCATAACACACACACACACACACACACACACACACACACACAATGTTTTGAACCAGGCACAGTGGCATATGTCTATAATCCTAGTGGCTTGGGAAGCTGAGGCAGGAGGATGATGAGTTCAAGATCAGATGCATCCTGCACAACTTAGTAAAACCCTGTCTCAAAGTTAAAAATATAAAAGTGGTTGGATATGCAACTCAGTGGTGGAGCAATTGTCTAGCATATGGGATGTCCTGGAGTCAACTTCACAGTATTGAATAAAAAAAAAATCAATCCAAGTAATAAAAGGAATGAAGAGAAAAATTTACTTAATTAGAAAATAGACATCTCAAAACACATTCTTAAAACAGCGCAGATATAAACTTCTAGAGATGTTCAGGGCACAAAGATAAGTTTAGCTTATGGAACAGTTTATCCAAGTTATCCTTATTAGTCTAGCATGGTTAGCCCAAGAAGATCTTTATGCAGCCTTAAGGAGAAGGCAAGTTGTAGTGAAACTAAGGAAGAACTATACTGATGTGAGTAGCATTAGGTAAAGAACTGCTTTATAGCTGCTAACCATAAAAAGTTTATCAAATATGAGTAAATACTAAATTTTCATATGCTTAAGCCAATTATATAAAGAATTACCATACCAAACAAGAGAGATCACTCTCACATCTCAATAGAGCACAGTGGCACAGGACATAAAATGAAGTAATGCCCCCCAGAAGAAAATATTCAGAAGATCAGATGAGTAAGTGTACTGAAAGCATATGAAGAGAAAACAAAATATGTATATATAAAGATAATATGCTCCCAAAAAAGACATACAAGTAGAAGGGGGACTATTGGTGGGAAAGGAAGTGATCAGAAGGGGTTCATGAGAGGGTAATGAGGGAGGTGAATGTGAACATGAGCAATGTACAATGAAATGGATGTGTGGAAATGTCAAAAAAAAATTACTAAAGCCAAACAACCAAAAGAAGATGTTAATTAAAGACTACTTGTACCCTGATGGCAAAAAAAGAAAAGAAAGGAAGGAAGGAAGGAAGGAAGGAAGGAAAGAGGGAAAGATAGAAAGAAGGAAAGAAAGAAAGAAAGATTAAAGAAAAAGTAAGCATATATACACTTTTTTTCAAAATTTATGATTAAGATACATCTAAAGCTTCTTTTTTTTTGTACTAGGGGATTGCATTTTTTTTTTGTACTAGGGGATTGTTCTAGGGGATTGAGCCTGGATCTCACTCTTGCTTTGCAAATTTTCTACCACTGAACTGCACCCCCAGCCCATTTTATACTTTTCTTTGTTGAGAGAGAGTCTTGCCAATTTACATAGGCTGCCTCTCACCTTGAACTTGCAATGCTCCTACCTCCATGCCCCATGTTGTTAGGATTGCAAGCATGTGTCACCATACTCAGCTTATCTAAAGTTCTTTAATCATGAATTTATAAATTTAACCATTAAAAAGTATAAATATAAATTCCCATACTATCCAATGTACTCTATAGATTTAAAATACAAGATAAACCGAAGAAAAGAATAACAAAGATAAAAACTAGACTTAGTAGATAGAAAACAAAAAGAAATTAATGCAAAAGATGACACTTTACTCTGATAAATATTTATCCAGATTTATCTAGAAAGAAATGAAAAATAGTTTATCAACATTGTTGTTGTTGTTGTTAGGTGCCATCGAGTCGGTATCTAATTCATAGCGACCCTCAGAGGGTTTTCAATGGCTGTTTCGGGATTGCAGTGGGAGTGGATTGCCAGGTCCTTCTCCCATTTTTGCGGTGCTGGGAATTGAACTCAGGACCTCAGAGACTGCAGCGCAGCACTCTACTGACTGAGCTAAATCCTAGCCCCTTATCAACATTAGGAAGGAAAAAAGGAATATAAGTACTTTCAGATGCTAAATACGAAAAAGAATAATGTGGGCAACTTTATAAATTTTTTGACAGTCTAGATGTAAGGTACAAGTACTTTGAAGTAAAACCTACAAAGGATTACTCAAGAGAAATACACTAGCTGAATACCCTCTTATCTATTAAAATGAATTAAGTGTGTAATTATAACAGCTTCATAAAGAAAAGTATCAGAACCAGATAACCAAGATGTCAGAGAGTTCACTAGTGAATTACTGCAAACTTTCAAGGAAGGAAGAAATAAAACAACCTCCAGAAACTTCTTAAGAAGATTAAAGAGACAATAACACTTTCTAACTCATTCTATATATATATATATATATATCATATTTAATAATAAATGATAATATTTTCCTCACTAAAATTGGAAAAGAAGGAAAGGATGTTCCCTTTAATTCAATTCTCTTTAACATGGCACTCAGATCCAAACCATTTCAACAAGGCAGGGAATAAAGGAGGAATATTTGAAAGAAGTAAATAAGTCTGCCTTTAATCACAAATTACATGTTTACTTAAGTCAAAATCCCTACAGAATACAGGAAAAATATCCACCGGAATGAGGAAGTTTAGGAAGGTAACAGAATGGAAAGATGAATATTAGAGAAAAATCTACATTATTTCTTTATATCAGCAATGAACAATTGTGAAGTGAATTTTGAAAATACAATTTATAACAGTACTAAAATCATAGTGTGCTTAGAAATAAATTCAACAAAAATATGCTAAACAGATACTGAGAAGTACAGAATACAGTGAAAGAAATGATACAGTGCTTTATTGAATAGACAGACATACACCATTTATGTACTTGAAACTTCTAAGAATATAATTTTTTCCAAAATTGATTTATAGCTTCAATTCAGACTTGTTCAAAGTTAGAATAGGCTTTTGTTGGAACTGAGAAGCTGACTCAATATTAAATGTAAATTCAAATAATAAAATAGTCAAAAGGTCTTGAATATGAACAAAATTATAGATGTTACACTATGTTCTTCCACAGCTTCTGCTGTTGTTCTTATGTGCCCTCAAATTGAATCCAATAGCAACTATATGTACAACAGAAGGGAACACTAACCAACACTGTGCTCTGCACATGATCTTTTTATGTTTGAGCCCATTGCTACAGCCACCATGTTTCTTCTTATTTTGAGTCATGCCACATCAGCAAATGGAGATCCTAAGGACTTTACTCCATTACTGTCATTAAGGGTTGACTCTACTTTGAGAAAGCAACTATTCCCCAGTTGTTTTTTGAATGCCTCCCAAACTGGTGGGCTCATTCTCCGGCACTATAATTGACAGTGTTTCTTTGTTATCCATAGGGTTTTGAAATGGTTAATTGTTTCAGATAGACTGGTGTTTGCCTCAGTTGGTAGAGTGATGCTCTTCACTTTCTGAGGACCTGGGTTTGATCCCCAGCAGTGTAAAAGTAGGAGAAGGATGTGGCAGTCCATTCCCCAAACAATCCCAAAATAACAATCAGCCATGGAAAACTATATGAGGGTGGCTATGAGTCAGACATGAATCAATGGCACCTAACAATAATAACAACAAATTGTTTCTGGAGTGGGATTCCAGGTCCTTCTCTCTCATCTGTTTAGTCTGGAAGCTCAGCTGATACCTGTCCACCAGGGGGGGGCCCTACTGGCTTCTGATATACTGGTGGCATAGCTTTTAGCATCACAGCAACATGCAAGCTCCCACAACATGACAAGCTGACAGACATGTGGGGAACAACTTCTATAATCCACATTAAAAGATATGGTATAGAATTGATGTAAGAACTGTCATAAAGACCAATGGAACAAAGCTGGGTGCTGTGGTGCATGCCTATAATCCCAGCAGCTGGGGAAGTGGAGGCAGGAGGATTGCAAGTTCAAGACTAGAGGTAGCCTGTGTAATTAGTGAGACCCTGTCTCAAATAAAAGTTAAAAATGGGCTGAGGGTACAGCTCAATGGTCCAGCACCCGCACAACATGCAAGTATGAGGTCCTGGGTTCAACTCCCAGTACTGAAAAAAATAGATTAATAAATAAATAAATAATAATAAAGACCAATGGAACAGAAGAGAAATCCAGAATAGACACATATATGAATTCTAGTTGATTTCCAACAAAAATGTTTATCTCAATGGAGAAAACATCATTCTATTAATAAATGGAACTGAAACAATAGAGAATCTCTAAATTTAAAACTGAATCCTGACCTTACATAAAAGTAAATTAAAATGAAAGAGTTACAATTATTGGACTTCCAAAACAAAACATATGGACAAATCATTGTGAACTTGGGTTAGGCAAGTATTTCACACATATGGCAGAAGTAACATAGAATATAAAATCACACAAATTGCATTTATTTAAAACTAATTGTTTTTGTTTTCTAGAAGATACCTATAAGAAAATGAGAATGAAGAAACAGAGTAGGAGAAAACATCTGAAAACTATGCATTTTATATGATACTATATAAGTACTTGGAATTCATTATAAAGACAAAGAAATGGGCAAAAACTAGAGAAGATACTAATGCAAAAGTCAACCAAAATTGTAAATATATGCGAAATATCAATAAATATTAGTATTTTGCAAATTAAAGCCACAATCAGACATCAACTACACAGACTTTAACAGACTAACTACTGCATAGTTAATACTGACAAATATCAAGTGTTGGTGAGGATGTGGAAACAACAGAACTTACACATTACCGATGAGAATGTTAAATGGTATAGTACCTTTTAATTTGGCAGTGTTATTCTAAAGTTAATTATATACTTATCATGGAAATCAGCAATCACAAATAAATATATATACATGTATATATATATGTATATATATGTATATATATACATATATATATATATGAAAGACAGACATAGTAGGGGGAAAGGTGTTCTCAAGTGTTTACAGAAGCTTCATTCACAATGATCAAAATAAAAAATCAATCCAGACTATGGATAGCAATTGTGTACTGTATATCTCAAGAATCTAGAGGAAAGGATTTTGAAAATCTCTGCTCTAAAGAAGGGATAAATATTTAAGGAGAAGGATTTTTTATGTAAGTATACAATGTATACGTGTACCAAAACATCACATTACACCATTAACATGCACAATTTGGGTTTTATGGATAGTTAAATAAATTTAATTTAAAAAATCAAACTTGCCCAAAGGTCAAGTGTTAAATGAATAAAAAAAAATTGATACATTCATACAAGTGAATTTGTTGATGTTAGGTGCCCTCCAGTTGGTGTCTGACTCATAGTGACCCTACAGATGAAACACTATTGTCGTGCTTCTCAGCTATTCATAGGGTTTTCAATGGCTGGTTGGTTGTTGTTATTGTTGTTGTTGTTGTTATTTTGGCCAGTGGAGTGGGTTGCCAGGTCCTCCTCCCAAGCCTACAGAACTTGGTGTTCCCAGGCGATCTCCAATCCAAGTATTACCCGGGCCCCACTCTGCTTAGCTTCCATGATCTGACAGGATCAGATGCCACGGTGGTACGGCTGCAGGCTTTACAACTGAGTAATATTCACTAAAAGGAATAATCTAATGATGTACACAATATAAGTGAATCTCAAAAGCATTTGTCAAAGTAAAAGAAGTTAGCTATGCAAACTACATGTGTGGTTATACGGATACAAATGAACAAGACTGACAAAACTATAATAATCAGTGGCTGTGTTTGTCTTAGGCTGTGCACAGTTTCAAAACTGGTGTTAAAGATGCATGGGGCAACTTAGGGAATGAGAAATCTCTGTATCTTGATTGTGGTAGTTATTGCATGTAAATATATGTGTGTCAAAATTAATTGAATTGTTGTTGTTGTTGTTAGGTGCCGTCGAGTCGAATCCGACTCATAGCAACCCTATGTACAGCAGATCGAAACACTTGCTGATTCTGTGCCAGGCAAACAATCTTATTTATGTTTAAGCCCATTGTTGCAGACACTGTGTTAATCCATCTGGTGGAGGGTTTTCCTCTTTTCCGTTGACCTGCCACTCTTCCAAACATGATGTCCTTCTCCAGGGATTGTTCTCTCCTGACTACATGTCCGAAATATG
>VMDO01030339.1:0-21445 GCA_007922755.1 Pedetes capensis | reverse complement strand
TATATATATACATATATGTATATATATACATATATATATATATATACACACATATATATACATAAAACAAAGCCAAGAATTTGGCCCCAAGGACAAAATAGTTTCCAAGACGCAATAGTACCCAGGTAGTTGGAACATTTTAAAGTAAGTTGGTCCCTAAGGTCAGAACTTTCCCTGACTGTTTGCCAGTGTCTCAGAAGAATACACCCTCTCAGAGGGTGCCCCCCAGCCCTATATAACCCTGAGCCTCAAGGCAGCACCTTGTAGCAGTAGCCATCTTTCTTCCTCTCTCCTCCTATACTGCTTCCAGCAGCCCCCCTTTCCAAACCCTTTCCTGCCTCTGTACTTGCCCCCCAAATAAATATGCTCTACTGTAGGTCAGAGTGCCTTCTCTCATATCTGTGGACCCTCACCCAGTTAAATTTTTCTTTCATCCTCCACTTGGGGAGTGGGGTAAGATGTTAGCAGAGAAGCCCAGAGTACTGGGCCTGCTGTCTGTGCCAAGGGAGGATGTGGACCACCCACATCTCACTGCCTATATAACCAGGACCCTTGATTGCTCTCCACCATGCTTCTCCCTGGAGAGGTGGGAAAATCTGAATCAGGCCATAAAAAAGTGAAAAGTGAAGGTCCGGAGAAATGCCATATATAAAAACAAATCTTGTTTTGAAAGCAGACACATGAACTTTGAAAATGCAAATCTCCCGCACCCAAATAAATAGAGCTAGTCCAAGAAATGGCACATAAGAATTTTGAAAAATGTGACTGAAGGAAAAGGTTCAGAGGAAACAAAATATAATGGCAAGACAGGAAGACACAGCAAAAGAACCACATGTTAGAGTCAGACCTGCTTTCATCTCCTGCTTGTAATATTTACAATTTGACCTCCCAACATTCATCCCTCCATCTATTCTTTCACTCAGAAACTACGGAATGTCCACTGTGGGCCAAGGACAGTGTGAGGTCCTGCAGACCCACCCCTGAGAGCCATTCTGAGGGCGGCTCTGCCTCCATGGGTCTTACAGTCCAGTGAGGCACACAGATGGGGAAGCGAGACAATCACCGAGCCAGGCTGCTGTGTGTGTCAGTTTCAGGCACGAGCCACCTTTCTGTGTGCATAGCAGCCCAGAGATGCTAAATGGATGTGATGTAAGATTATTAAAATTCCAGAGACCTGTGAAAGACCATAGGACATTGTAGAAACAAGTCTTCTGTTCAATAATCATTGGAGAGACATGCATTATTTAAAGTCTACAAGGAGACAATTTGTAACATTCAAGGTGACAGTAGAAACTAAGAGGAAATTACTGTTACATACACCTAAGTCCTAACACTTTCTCCTTAGCCTATGCCTGGGAGTCTAAAAGGTCTGTTCTACATTATGTGATCCCCATAACATGGGGTGGAAAGAAAAAGTGAAGAAAGACAAAAGTGGGCCCCTCAGGCAGGTCTGTAGCTGGTAACACTGTTCTAGGAGTAGAATTTTGGGAGACGAGTTCTAGCTTAGTGGAAGTGAGCCGCTGGGGGTGGGCCTTTGGAGATTTTTCCTGGACCTGAGGTTCTGGTTGCTTTCTGTTCTCTGCTCCTGATCCACCAAGACATGGTTCTGTGCCACAGGCCCTGCTCCCACCACATCTGCCTCACCGCCATTAGGGACTGATATCCTCTAACCATGGGCCTGCCAATAAACCATTTCCTCCCATAAATTTGGTTCAATTTGTTTTTCTGTCTCAGTGACATATCAGCTGACTGATAAACACACCCACCTTCATTTCTCCACTGAATGGAACCCTGCCCTCCAGGACTTGACCTCAACTTCAACCTACATTCTCCTGCCCTTTCCCCTGTCTCTGGGTAAGGAAGAGGGAGAGGAAAAAGAGCTTAGATTGACTGAGTACCCAGTAGGTGCCAGGTCCTAGGCTAAGAGATTGCACATGTCTGATCAGGTTTAATTCTCTCCACATAACACCATCAACAGGAGTTTTGAGATGATAAACTGAGGAACAGGGAGAATCTACACAACTGGTTTTTATGGCACACATGATTCTAAGTTTAGGATCTTATGACTCCAGAAAATGGGCTCTTTTCACCAGACACCATGAACAACAGAAGAGACTCGAATTTCAGGTGGGGCCTCCAGTGGCTCCTGGAGGAAGGGCTCAGGACTAGGAGCAGAGACACTAGTCAACAGAGTATTGTGCTGAGTCAGGTGGAAGATGATCTGCTTGCCCCTTTCTGTTCTCATACTTATCTTCTCAGGCAGGTATAGTTGGAGCATTCCTAATCTGAAAATCCCAAATCCAAAACTTTTTGAGCACTGACATGATGCCCAAGTGAAAAACTCCACATGCAACCTTACATGATGCGTTGCTGTCAAAACACAGCTATCTTCTAGGCACAGTGTTGCATGCCTGTAATTCCCAGAACTCGGGAGGCTGAGGCAGGAGGATTGCCAGTTTGAGGCCAGCATGGGCTACGAGCGAGATCGTGTCTCAAAATACAAAACAAACAACAGTAGGGACAACAATAAAGCCCACAAATGCACTAAAAATATTGTATAAAATTACCCTAAGGCTATGTAGGTAAAGTATATAGGAAGCATAAATAATGTTGTGTTTAGACCTGGGCCCCATTCCTAAAATATTCCAAAGTTAACAAACAAAAAAGCGAAGAAAAACAAACCCTGAAGTCTGAACACTGCTGACCTCAAGCATTTCATGTAAGGGCTACTCAACCTGTGGTATTAGTTCCCCCATTATATCAATGAGAAAACTGAGGTCTCCAGAGGTTGAGTGATTAACAAAGGGCATAAAGCTGGCATGTGGTGGTCCAGGCAGTCTGTTGCTGAGCTTATCCCAATCACTACCCAGGTCACTCAGCTGCCTTAACCCAGGTGGCCTCCAGAGGGCAGTAGAGGAGGATGTCTGTAACAATATTTAAGAGTGAGTGTTGCTGGTACTGAACAGCAGAGAAGCACTGACAACAGTGTTTTTTTGCCTGTTGTACGTAGGGTCGCTATGAGTCGAATACCGACTCGACGGCACCTAACAACAACAACAACAATTGCTGGTACTTGGCTGGGGTTTAGCTCAGTTGGTAGAGTACTTCTCTATGCTCTCTGAGGCCCTCAGTTTGATCCCCAGCACTGCAAAAATGGGAGAAGGATCTGACACCCCACTCCGGAAACAATCCTGAAACAATTAGCCATCGAAAACCTTATGAGTAGCAGAGAAGCACTGATGTAATGGCAGGCACAATGTGGAGGAGTGTTTCATTTTCAGTACATAGGGTCTCTATGAGTTGGACCTAACTTGATGGCACCTAACAATAACACATCGCTGGGACTTGGTGATTGGTGAGATAATGCCAGCGATGGAAAGGAAAGAGTCAGGATGACAATGAGGTTCTGATTGTGTAACCCATGGACCAGGCATTCTTCACCCATGAGAAGAAATTGAGGATGAGGAGGTGGTTAGGGAGGGAGAGGAAGATCTTGTATTCAGTGTGGCGCATTTGATTTTGAAATGCTTGTGCTACCACCAAGCCACAGTTGTGTGGATTCACAGGATAATCATCATCTATCCACTAATTGAACAAATATTTATTCAGTGCTTAATTTGACAATGCCATATACCAGAACTTGGCACAGGTTAAAGCCTGCTTCCTAGGAAGATATCCTCTTTTGCTATGTTTATTTCCAATATCTTCTTTGGTATCATCTGCTGTTGTTGTTAGGTGCCATCGAGCCGGTGTCCGACTCATAGTGACCCTATGTATAACAGGTGAAGCAGTATTGTCGGTGCTTCCCTGCTATTCATAAGGTTGTCAATGGCTGATTGTTTTTTAGAGAGTGGGCTACTGGGTCCCTTTCCCAAGCCTAGAGCACCTGGTATTCCCAGGCAGTCTCCTATCCAAGTACCAACCAGGGCTGATCCTGCTTAGCTTCCCAGATCTGACAGGATCGAATGGCACAGTGGCATGGCTGCAGGCACTTGGTATCATCTAGTTCTTTCATTTGAAATTTCCATTCACATCAGTCGTCAGTTACTGCTCTCAGATAACAGAGCCTGTGGCTAGAATGACATTTCCACCAGAACCACAGACGTGTGACTGCCAGCATGTGGCAGGACATCCTTTTGCAGCTCAGGATCTTTGTGTCACGGGGCATAGCCAGGGGAGACATGGAAATTCTTATTTCTTTGCCCATCTTTTCCTAAGCGTCTCTTCCTGCTGAGGCCAGTGCCAGCTTCTACAATGCAGAGACAAGACTGTGCTAATTTCAGCCTGTGATGGGCAGGGAGTCACACCCCTGGTACAGGGAGGAGGGCTTGCACAGAGATAGTTAAGGCAGGGCATGAAGCTGGTGGAGAGAAACCTCCAAAGCCACTGATCGATCTGTTGTGCCTATCAGTGGTGCCTATTCGAGTGTGGTGAGGTAGAAGCCACACCCACCAGCTATGTGATGCCTGGAAATCATTGCACATCTCTGAGCCTCAGTTCCTCATCTGCAAATGGAGATGCTGCTGCCTACTTTGTAGGAACAACATGGGGATTCCTATAGGAAACTGGTTGAAAAGTGTTCATCACAGTCGGTCTCCTCCCCTGTCCATCATTCCAAGGTTCTTGATTAGCAAAGGCTTCCCATTCCAATGATGCTTAGAAATTCACCTGGGCTTTTATAAGTTTCTGTGGGTATGTATGTATGCATAGGTGGCTTTTAGCATTTTTATATAGGTCTGATACATCTATCTAGGACTATATTTTGTTTTAAATTAATTTTCTACAAAAGAACAATAAATTAAATTTGCACTGATGGATTTTTTTTACATAAATGCACAGCACAGTTCTATTCCTCAATATTTTACATTTTTATGGAAAAGACTATAACCTCAAAGAAAGTTTCAAGAAAAACTACTCACATTCTCTGAACATTAGCAGTCTTCACTGGTCCCTCCTGTTTTTGTCTATACATACTCATGGATAGTCATAATTACCCATAACGGCATTATTGTTGTTGTTATTGTTAGGTGCCATTGAGTTGTGTCCAACTCATAGTGGGCCTCATAAAGTTTTCAATGGCTAATTGTTTTGGGACTGGACTGCCACATCCTTTTCCCATTTTTATGGTGCTGGGGATCAAACCTGGCTCCTCAGAAAGTACACAGCAGCACTCTACCAACTGTGCTAAACTCAAAACTCAATGTTTTGTATTGTGCCTTGTATACTTAACCATTTCACAAATGCTTCTCCGTGTGTGTGTGTGCGTGTGTGTGTGTGTGTGTGTGTGTGTGTGTGTGTGTAATGCCTTTGTATGGATAGGTTTTGAAAACTTTATAATATTCACTTAGTTAAGAAAGCATACCCCAATACTTAATCTTTCAGCTTTAGCTTGTGATTCATTCTGGATAAGATAAGGTCTCAGGATAGAATCCTTTCTATGACAGCCCCTGAATCCTTTCTGTGTACTTAGAGGAATCCTTTTACTCAGTCAGGCCCACTTTCTTGTTTTGAGCCCCTGCTGAAGATTAGGGTTTGACTTCAAAACTTAGTCATTTCTTCCTTTCTTAGTCTATGTGCATGGACTTTTCCTATTTAGGAAGCAAAAGTAACAATCCCAACTGGTTGCTTCTTAAACAAGTGGAGAAAGGAATTATTACATTATGCCAAAAGAACAGAACACTTCAAAGCAGCATCCAGTTGGAAATAAAATAATAACCAATGTTCGTTGAGTACTATATACATGTCGCCTGCAGCTGTAGCCCTGTGGCATCTGATCCCGTCAGATCTCGGAAGCTAAGCAGGGTCGGGCCTGGTTAGTACCTGGATGGGAGACCGCCTGGGAACACCAGAAGCTGTAGGCTTGGGAGAAGGACCTGGCAACCCCCTCCCAAAACTCAATCTGCCATTGAAAACCCTATGAACAGCAGAGAAGCACTAACAATAGTGTTTCCCCTGTTGTACAGAGGGTCGCTATGAGTCGGATACTGACTCGACGGCACCTAACAACAACAACAACATATACATGTCAGGAACAATTCTAAACCCGTTGTGCACTTGCAGCAACTCGATGAATCAGGAACAATTCTTATCCACATTTAGCAGAAGAGAAAGTTGAGATCAGAGAAGTTAAGTGACTTGGCCAAGTTTGCATAATCAGGAAGTGACTTGAACCTGGGCTAACTCCAGAGCTGAGATCTAAGTTAAAATTCTTATTTATGAATTACATATTCTTCAACAATCCCATTGATTACTCTGAGCCTCAGTTTCTCACTTGTGAAATGGTAGTGACAAGTCTTACTGTGAAGGACTGAGGTGAGCATTAAGCAAGATGACAGGTCTGAAATTCACCTGGTATCTGACGTGAGGCCTTTGGTCAGTGACAGTACCTGTCTCCTTTCCTCCTGTTCTCACAATGCTCAGATCCTGGCCCTCTACCCAGCTCAGCATCTGCACCCAGAAAGAAATTCCTGTATTGAAATGTTTGTGCTCCCCAATTATCTTGTTATTTCGGCTTGTGAGCTCATTTTTTCAGGAGGTACTGACTCCTGCTTCAGGCGGTGCAGGTGGTGAGGGCCAGATAGCATCTGTAAACTCCAATGGGGAGTAAGGGGAGGTGAACTTTAGGGTATGGGACCTGGGAATCAGAAAACACCTAGCAAGATGGTTCTCGGGTCAGATCTTTACCCTTCACCACTATGGCAGAGGCAGCATTAGGAGGATGCACTACTTAGGCTGTAATCTCACAGACCAAATAGCTCAGATAGGGTGGCAGAAGAGGTAAAGGCCAGAGCCAGCTACTCCACCTGCTTTGCTCAGACTCCCATAAGCTCAGAACATCTGTCCTGGTCTGTACTCCTGAGCATACCTGGCCCTTTGTATCACCATGAGCCTTTCTTAAGGCTGTGACCTGGGAGAAGAGAGAGAGAACAGAATTCCTTAGATTTTTTCCCTCTTCTCTCTAAACTTTCTGTTATGCTGAGCTGCCTCCTGCCCAGGCCAAAGCCAGCATCACCTCCCATCCTATGCTCCACTTCCAAACAGCACCTGACCCCTAGTGGTTTCTCCCGGATTTTAGTTTTCCCTTTCTAAGGGCTTTCAGTCCTCTGGAGTTGATCCTGGGAAGGTGGTTAAGCAGTCATGCTGGTTTTGAATCTTGATTGGAAAGTGAACCTGAAAAGAAATTTCTATTTTCCATCCCTTTAGGTTTTGACATCCCGTGTAACTCATTCCATGGGGCTTCAACCCTTCCAAACACACCCATTTGAACAAGCACATACATGCATGCACATGTACAAGCATGCAGACCAGGCGACTCTTGGCATAGCCAGGGTTGGTGAGAGACGTGGCAGGGGGAACTGGTAGAGCAGGTCTCTGCCCTCATCTGTCATAAACCCTTCCATCACCAGAGCTGTCTGTGATTCCTGCTCTTCCCCAGTCTTTGAAATTCAGATTTCCCTTAAATACCACGAAATGCCCCAGGATTCTTCCCATACCCTTTGTACTCTCTTAAAACACTCATTCATTCATTGACCTCATATTTACAGACTAACAGCTGTTTGCTAAACACTATGCTAAAGTGAAAACTTGAATTAGCGTCTATTTCTGTTACAACTAAAAGTGTCTTAGGTAAGACACCAGGTATTATATTTATTTTATAGCTATGAGTGTGAGGAGCAGAGGGCACAAGAAAGCCTAGACTCAGAGCCATTAGCAAGGAAGGGTAGATCTGGAGATATCCTTGTTTGAGCTCTTTCCACTGTACCGCAGAGCCTCAGGGTGCTGCCTGTCCAAACTACTCCAGGTTCTGCTGAATTCAGGAGGTAAATTCATATACATATTATCCTAAGGGAGTGCCATAAAAGTCTCCTAGGCAAGATTGAGAAATTTGAGAATATTTGTAACTTTAAAGCCTATCGCATAGTGATTTTGTAAATAGATACAGGGGGCCAACAAAGCTAAGCCCAAAGCCTCACCTTGCCATTTTCTGGGTAGGTGACCTTGATTAAATTACTTTCTGAGCCTCAGTGTTCTTCTCTGGAAAGAGGGAAGAATTATAACGATAGCTCCCACTTGGGTTTGTCACGTTGTTGTTATTGTTGCTAGGAGCCATCGTGTGCAGTCCTAGTCATAGCCACCCTATGTACAGCAGATAGGAACACTTCCCGACTTTGTGCCAGGCACACAATTTTATTTATGTTTAAGCCCATTGTTGCAGAAACTGTGCAAATCTATCTGGTGGAGGGTTTTTCTTTTTTTTTCACTGGCCTACCACTCTCCCAAACATGTTGTCTTTCTCCAGCGACTGGTCTCTCCTGACTATATGTCCAAAATATGTAAGATGCAGTCTAGCCATCCTTGCTTCCAAGGAGCACTCTGATTGCACTTCTTCTAAGACAGAACTGTTGGTTCTTTTGGCAGTCCACGGTATATTCAGTAGTCATCTCTACCACAGTAATTCAAAAGCATCATTTCTTTTCTTGTCTCCTTTGTTTAATGTCCAGCTTTCACAACCATGTGAGGCGACTGAAAACACCATGGTATGAGTCACGCGGACCTTCATCTGCAATGTGACATCTTTATTTTTTAATACTCTGAAGAGATCTTTTGCCATAGCTCTTCTCAAAACAATGCGTCTTTTGATTTCTTGGCTTCTGTTTCCATGGGTGTTGATTATAGAGCCAAACAAAGCAAAATCATGGACACCTCAATCTTTTCTCCATTTATTGTGAAGTTGCATACTGACCCAGTTGTGAGGTTTGTCATAGGAGTAAATAAGATACTGTGTATGAACACTGAACTTCATGTGCCTGGCACAGAGCTTGTGCTCTGTGAATACTGTGTGTTGAGATGATGATGATGATGATGATGGAGACACATTCAGTTAATCACCTTTGCAGATGCACTGCAGGCACACATGGTTAACACTAAGTGATTCTAGTCAGGACATTAGCTTGTGCACTTCCCAGCTGCTGTACTCTATAGTTGTGAAGTGGGTGATACTGGTTTGTGCTGTGGGGTAAGTGAGACATCCAGTCACCTTGTCCCCTGTGAAGTCATCTTTGCTAAAGTTCCTGCTGAAGGCCTTGGAGGAGCGCCAAGCAGGTATGTGACTGAGCCCTGGAGAACATCCATGGTGGTTTTGCAAAAGAGTGTGGGCTGGACCCTAAGTGCCCATGGGCCAGGTGGGGCAGGATCAACAAGGTGTTCTAGGTAAGGCAGGGACCCCACTCAGACCTTCAGGGTTTCACCAAAGGCACTGGCTTTCTTTCAACTAACAGCAGAGACTCCCAGCCAAGTGGGTTCCTTCTGGAAGCCATAGGTGGCTTATCTGCCCTGCAGTTGCTATCACAATCTCAGCAACTAGTGAAAGCCATCTTCCCTTCTCTGGATCCAGCTTGGCATTGGAGATGCAAGTAGGCGGAGAGAGTTGGCACCCAAAGAATGGAGCACAACTCAGATCTGGAAGGGAACCTGTGGCAGGTGTCAGGGGAGACAAATCACTTAATCTCTGTAAATGGGCTGAGTTAGAACCATCCTTCAGCATGGATCACAAAGCAACAAGCCCTCAAGGACAGCTACAAAGTGTATGTTTTAAATCTCAAGGTTATTGTATAATTTTCAAAATTTAATGTCTTGTATAATAAAAAGTCATATATTATTTAAATACTCTTTTTTACTAATTAAGTATCTGAGTGAGGAGTGAAGCAGAGAGAGAGACAGAAAGAGAGAGAGAGAGAGAGAAAGAGAGAGAGAAAGAGAGAGAGAGAGAGAGAGAGAGAGAGAGAGAGAGGGAGAAAGAGAGAGAAAGAAAGAGAGAGAGAGTGGAGAGAGTTTTCAAATATCATTTAATGCCCAAATGTCACAGGCTTAAAAAATTCAACAGAATTCTCATGCATTCTTTCCCACAGGGGGCTACCCTTTAAACAATGACCTTTAAAAAAAAAACCTAGCAAACAAACAGTTCAGATACTGATGATATATGTCCTTCATTGGCGTGGACATTCCACTGCTGACAGCCTAGATTTATCAGCCTCAATGGTCAGTATTTTGGGCAACAGATCTTGGGATCTCACTCTCACATCTGTGTGGGGTGAATCAGTCCTGAATTCTTCCTGAAGGGGATGGTTTAAGTAACTGTCATTTCCTGTGGTTGTAAAAATTCCATTTTGACCTTCTAGCTGCCATGATTTATTTGTAGACTCTGGAGGGGAGGCGGGGCTGGCATGCAGAGTCATCTATAGGAGAACATATCAATCAAATTGCAAGTGCCACCTCCCCAAAGATCACGAATAAAGGATCGGAAGCCAGTATTGCACCATGGAAAGGGCATGGTACTTGGGTGAACTTTCAACAGACCCTGGCTGGGCTCAACACACAGAAACAACTTTTTCTGCTAAGGGATTCACTACTGATGAGGAGGAATTGTTGTTGTTGTTGTTAGGTGCCATCGAGTCGGTATCCGGCTCATAGCGACCCTCATAGGGTTTTCAATGGCTGACTGTTTCGGGATTGCCTTGGGAGTGGATTGCCAGGTCCTTCTCCCATTTTTGCGGTGCTGGGAATTGAACTCAGGACCTCAGAGACTGCAGCACAGCGCTCTACCCACTGAGCTAAATCCCAGCCCGAGGAGGAATTAGAAGTTAATTATTGAAATTTTACTCTTTATAGTATGATTGCAAATATTCTACTTTCAGTCCTTTGTCTATCTTTGAAGATTTAAAGCAGTTCTTGTCGGCATTAAGAAAAAGGTAAACTGTAAATGGTTGTTTATACTTGCTGTCTCTAATTCTTCTCTTCCGTTCTGTCTTGAATTAGTCTCATAGCTCTTGTCAAGATACCCAGTGATTAATGACAAACCCAGTGGTCAATCCCCAGTTCTCATCCCACTTGAACTCTCAAAAGCATTTGACTCCCGTGGGAACTTTTGCTTGAAATGCTTTCTTCTCTCAGCTTCCAGGCCACAATATTTTCCTGGTGTTCTTATGACCCCTGTGCCCCTATTTTCTTCTTAGTGTTCTAGGTTTATTCTCATCTTCCTGGTATTTTGACAATGGAATGTTCTAGGGCTCAATCAATGGAGTTTATATTTCTAGGTGTGGTGGTTCACATCTGTAATCCTCACACTTGGGGAGACTGAGGCAGAAAGATCATGAGTTTGAGGTCATCCTGCAAGATCTTGTCTTTACAAAAAAGAGGGCTTCATGTCTTCTTCATTTACATGCAGTCCTTGGGACTCTGATCCAATGCTATGCCTTTGGCAACCATCCATATGTTGAACCATAAGAAATCATCATCTCCTAGGTTGAAATGTTTGAGTACCCACACTTGCATGTGGTTAAACCTAATGGCTCCCAAAATGTATACTCCATAAACTACAGATTCCTCCATCTACCTGCATATTGCCTGCAGTCATACCACTGTGGTGTCTGATCCTGTCAGATCTCAGAAGCTAAGCAGGGTCTGGCCAGGTTAGTCCTTGGAGGGGAGACTACCTGGAAACACCAGGTGCTGTAGCCTTGAGAAAGGGACCTGGCAGCCCACTCCCCCCAAACAATCAGCCATTGAAAACCCTATGAATAGCAGAGAATCACTGACGATAGTGTCGGGCATGGCACAGTGTCAGGTAGTGTTTTACTCTGTTGTATATAGGGTCACTATGAGTTGAACTCGACAGCACCTAAAAACAACAATAACAACCTGCATATAAGACTTAATATTTTCTCCTGGATATCTAAGAGACATTATAAGCCTAGGCTGTCCACAGCAAAACTCTGATAGCCACTGCCATTCCGTCCCTCCTCCCCTACTCCTTCTGCATAGTTGCTCTTTTCAGTCAATGGCAACTCCATTGTTTGAGTTGTTCAGCTAAAAACATCCATGACATTTTCCTCAAATCCTCTATCCCTCTGCTACGAACATTCAATTCACCTGCAAACCTTTCACAACCCTGATAATACTGTCTTCACCATATGTTGACTTGAGGTATTATTCTTTCTCATTTGGCTTATTCCACATCCTCCTAACTGGTCTCTTTGCTTCTATCCTTGCACCCTCAAGCAACCAGGGGACTCCTGTTATAACACAATTTAGATTATGTCAATCTTTTGCTTGAAAATCCCTCTAGGAGCTTATTGACTTACTCAGAGTAAAAGTCAAAGTCCTTACAATGACCTCCCTGTCTACATATAGATCTGGTCACTGTTTTCTTCCCAGACTTAACCTTGGACTTCTCCCTTTTACCTGCTTCAGGCACATTGGCATCCTTGCCATCCTTCCAGATGTGCTTCTGCTTCAGGGCCTTTGCACTGGCTCAGTTCTATGCCTGGAATGCTTTTCTCCCAAATACCTGCATGATTCACTCTCTCATCACCTTCAACACTTTGGTTCAAAATTACTTCCTTATGATCATTTCCCTGCCCATCCATTTGAAAAATCACAGCTCTCTTTCCAAACTTCTCATATTCTTTTGTTCTCCTTGGAATCCTAGGACTAAAGGGGGTTTCTTTCTATTTTTCTCATTGCTGTATCCCGACACCCAGCACAGTATCTGGTATAGAGTGGTGTTCAGTCCATACTTGTTGACTAATGCCTAGGTAGTAGGACCAGGTCTGTCTGTGGGACAGTCAATGTGGCTCAAATAATTCCATAGTCTCTCAGGAGAAAACAAGGACTGCAACAGGCACGAGAGGAGTGACAGACCTCAGGAACATCACAAACTTTCAGTAATATCAAAATATTGAAAACAACCTAAACATGTGCTGGTTAAGCAACTGGTGCCTCTATGCTATGGAATATTCAGCAATATTAAGAAGCTGTGTCATCATATTTGTCCCTATGCTTTTGAATGCACTGTTTCCACCAACTGCCACCATGTGGCAGATCCCCTGCTTAACGCTGTGGGCACAGGGAACACACAGGCAGACTGGTGCTTGCACACACGGAACTCGTACTGAGGGAAGGAGACAGGTAAGAGCCACACGAACGCTGTAAAAGTGAAGCTCAGCCTCACGCTGTGAGGAAGGAGAGATACTTAACGCAGAGAGGGCTTAGTCGGGAGTACTGGGGAAGGCTTCTCACAGGGAGTGATGCTTGAGCTAAGATTGGCGGGGAGGCTAAACTCATGCTGGACCAAAAGCAGGAACTTCCTCCTGTAGCTGTGCAAATGGCTGTGGAAGTGGATACTCACTCCTGCTGGGCCAATCACGGTCACTGCTTGGGGAGTTTCTAATTGGCAACAGTAGATCACAGGTCTTCTTTTCAGGTAGCCAAGCCTTGGCCTGTGAGCCCAGAGTTGCTAGTGAGCAGGATCCCATTGAAGGAAAGAATCCAGATCATGTGAAGAGGAAGTCAGACATCATGGATGGGCAGTTCTGGAGCACTGCACAATCCCTACTCCAGCATCCCCCCAATTCAGTTCTATCCTTGCTCTTGCCTTGTCTATCCATGAAGCCAATACCTGGAGTTATCTAAGCTGATCTACAAGTTCAGTGGCATAGGCTGGTTCAGGTTAGGGGATTTCTGTCCCTTGTAATAAAAGCTTTCTGACTACTCTCATCACTCCATAAGAGGAACAATGGATGGGACAAGAAATGAGCCCCCAGCAGGAGGAGCCCAGCATAAGAAGACCTGGAACCTCTCCCTCAGCTTCTTTCCTCTGTCTCAGCACTGAAGTCTCCTCCCATGAGGGTCATGTCCAAGGTGGGTCATGGGTCATGGACTGTGGTGGGGTCTCCCAGTCCAGGACCCAGGGGAGTGAGGAGAAAGACCCCAGACCGGGCTGAACTGAGGAGAGCTTCAGCTAGCTTCCCATGTGTCTTGCCTTTTCTAAAAAGACAATTAGGGTCTACAGAGAAACAAACAACAAACAAAAACAAAACCAAAAAAACAAAACCAAAAAACCTTCCCTGGTACAAGGTTAAATAATTATCATTAAAAGTTCTCTTTCTATTCTTATCTTTCATAGTAGATACTTCACAAAACCTGAGTACTGAGAAGCTTGTATCTCTGTTCCCACACCAGTGCCTCTTCTCAGGGACAGGTCCCATGTGTCCTTCCTGAGGAAGTTTACACATATAAAAGGAACAGGCAAGTTTGAGGGAATATAATGTATCTAAAGATTACATTCTTCATTTGAAGACAAAGGTGCGCCTGACTCATGCCATGGTATTTTCAGTTGCATCATATGGTTGTGAAAGCTGGACATTGAACAAGGGAGACAGGGGAAGAATTGATGCTTTTTAATTATGGTGCTGGAGACATCTATTGAATATGCCATGGACTGCCAAAAGAACCAACAGATCTGTTCTAGAAGAAGTGTAGCCAGAGTGCTCCTTGGAAACAAGGATGGCCAGGCTGCGTCTTACATATTTCTGACATGTAGTCAAGAGAGATCAATCCCTGGAGAAAGACATCATGTTTGGGAGAGTGGCAGGTCAGTGAAAAAACGGAAAACCCTCCACCAGATGGATTGACACAGTTTTTGCAACAATGGGCTTAAGTATAAATGAGATTATGTGCCTGGCACAGAATTGGGAAGTGTTTTGATCTGCTGTACATGGGGTTGCTATGAGTCAGACTCAACTCGATGATACCTAAAACAACAATAAAGATTATATATTATTCACAGTATTTCATTCCTTGTTCTTAGCAATTAATGTATTTCAGAGAGTAGTCCACATAAGCACACACAAAGTGGCCTCCTCTTCTCAATATTCCTGAATATTCCATGGCATCGAGGCACCAGTTACATAACCGGTTTCCAATTTGTGGATGTTTAGGTTGTTTCCAATATTTTGACATTACTACTACTTCCTTGTGTTCCTGAGGTCTATGTACAGACCTGTCTGGAGGGTAAAATTTAGACTGTTTTCCTCTTAATTTCAACTTTGTCCTTCTTTGGATTTAAAATGCACACTGTCTTTCCTGACCCAGAGATAGCGTATAATTGGGTGACGGTCACAGAGTAAGCAATGGGCCAAGTGAGAACTGAGACTCGAACTCCTGGCCTCCCAGCCAGGCAGAGGTCCGGTCCACTTCTACTTGGCCTCCCAGCTGACCAGAGAAACAGGCTACTGCTGCAGAGCTGGGGCAGGCACAGGGGTGGGCTACAGGTATGGCAGTGAGTACCAAGGTGTCCAGACCTAGGGAAGGAGAAGATGAAAGAGGCAGGATCTGGACAATGAATTTCAAAGCGGAAACCAAAGGCAAACATCCATTTCTCCCTTCTTCCATTGTATCAGGACTGTTAGTTGGGTTCATGGCCACCCCGAATAAAACTGACTTCCCAGCCTCACATTGACCAGGCTTCTGCTGGGCTGATCAGACAGCGCTGCCCTTCTGTGTAGAAAAGAAAGAGGGTGGGCACTGAATCCAGATAGGCCACTCTGTCTTTTGCCAGCCTGGTAGCCCTCGGATCCTTTGACAAACTTCCCTGTGTGTTAGCTCTTTTGCACAGGTAGATGTTATGCTTGTTTTTCAGAGCTGCAGAGGACCACAGATGGGGGCCTCATGTCAAGCTCTCACTGCAGTCCCTGGCACATAGCAAAGGCTTGATGTGAGGCCATTCCCTTTTATCCCCCCTTCCCAAAGCACCCTTGCGAACCCCTGTTGGAGACAGCAGGAGAACTCAGGTGTGACTGGGGCTCCCTGCTTTCTCCAGGGGAGGATTAAGGGCACCAGTAATTCTTGGAACAAGCTTCTTGAAGTGCCCCAGGATTCAGTATCTTCAGCCCTCCTTCTTGTTTACTCCCATCCCGAGATCACCTGCGTGCAAACCTGCAGACAGCAGAAGTCCCGGTTAAGACTGCCTAGGCTCCAGACCAGATGCCAGTGGAGTGCATTCTGGGTCACCAAGCTGCCTCTGGCTAGATCAACTCCCTGAGCACCTTGCTCCGTATGGGGGTCAGAGTGAGGAGCCCTGGTCCAGGGGAAGGTGTATTATAGGTCCAGCCCTCTCTGTGGGAAGCCTCTGGGGCAGAAGTCTGTACCAGGAAATCATGATCCTACACCAAGGCCAAGAAGCGAGCCTAAAACTGTGGGGAAGCCTCTGGGAATGAAGTAGGGACCAGGAAGGGATTTGGGGGGAGAAAATGGATCATTTTTTATCAGTCACCATAGATGAGTCTCTAAAGCAAGCACAGAGTCCCATAGACCTTGGGTCTGACATCCAATTGCTGTCTTCCAGCTGTGTTACTGGGACAAATCACTTAACTTCTCTGTGCCAATTTCCTTTTCTGTAAATGGGGATGAACGTGTTCTCCTGCAGGGCAGTAGTGAAGACTAATGAAACAGCATACACCTTGACATATTACAGTGGTGACTTTTCTTACAGATATATTTTCTCCTCCCAGCTACTCAGTGAGGGAGATACTGCCATCCCATTTCAGAGAAAATGAAGGCTCAGGAAGGTCTTTGCATTCACAGGTGGAAAAAGATGCAGCTGTTATATCGTCCCACACCTTTCCTGCCCGACTCGGCCTGAGTTAGTTTGCTCTGGACCCAGAGGCAGCCGCAGGGGGGAGGGGCCGCCTCCTCTGCAGCAGCTCTGCTTCCTCTGTGTGCGCTGGAGGTGGAGCAAAGCTACACCCGCCCGCAGAGGAGTTCTCTTCCCAAGCTTACCACAAGCTCTGGTCTCTGTGGCTGGGGTCCTCCTCAGTCACACTTTCCTGTGAAGTCCCCTTAGCCCCACCCCCGGCCTGGCCAGAGCTAGGGAGATAGTGTTGGATACCCCTCTGTGTGGTTCTTCTATCTCTTTCTTTCTGAGTCGCTTATTCCTCTCCCATGCAGTCCCCCCACCAGGGAACTTTGTATCACTTTCTCCTAGGGCAGATACCAGAAACAGAAGGAACAGAGTGGGCGAGTAGCTTCCCTTAGATTACACAGCAAGACGTGTCTATTGGCAATCAATTGCTTGGTGGCTGCCTTCAGCAGTAGGTGACAGAGAAAAGGATGAAGAGCCCAGTCCCATAATATTCCATTCTCCTTTGCTCCATGCACATCATGGGGCTGGGGAAAGGTCCACCTTGGTTTTGCAGTACGCATTCAGATCTCTCTGGACATCTACATCTTCCCCCAAGCCCCTTCCCCTCTCCTTGTCACTGCTCACCAGCTGGCCAGTCCCCTCCACCACAGCGAAATGCCAGTCCCTGCCCCCCTTGTCTCTGCTCCTCTCTGAGCAGAGTGCTGGCTTCCCCTATGGCCTTGTGAGTTGGTATAACTCTCATCCTCATCTTAGAGATGAGGACACTGGGGTTCCCAGGGGTCCAGTGACTTCTCCAAGGTCACAGCCCTGCTAAGGTGCAGAGCTGGGCTCCCAACTCCGGTGTCTGGACAGTAAGCCCAGTGCTCTGTCCACCACTGCCAACATGGCCGGGGCAGCCATGCTTCAATCCATGCTCCTGAGGAGTAGTTTGGCTTGAGAAGACTCCAAGGTCCACTGGTTACATTTATTGAGTGACAACTCTATGCTACTCAGATGTAGCTCCTCCAGTCCTCTCAACATTCTGTGTCGTGGGTATTGGTTTATAACCAGGGAAGCCGAAGCCCAGCGAGGTGAATGACTGGTCCAAGGTCACACATTGTCGGTGGAAGGGATGATTGATAGCCGCAGTGTCCAAGCATGACCTCTCCCAGCCAGGAGCGGGGAGGGCAACTGGGCCGGGTTCGAGTTCCTGCTCAGTACCTGGTGACTGGTGTCTCTCGCTGCAGGGTCTCAGCTATGCAATATGGGTGGGACCCCTGCATGGCGGGTAGTGGGGGGATGTTTTGAGGCAAGAGAGGCCTCCAGAGGTAAGGCTTATAGCTGGACCTGGATGCAGAGGAGGGCTCAGTCAAGCTGTTTCTCTCTTCTCCTGCCAGCCTTAGGCTGTGGGAGAGAGACCCTGGAGACGTCCTGCTGCGGTGGAGCGGGCCCTGCCTGGGTACCTGGCACCTTGCTCTTTTCGGCTCCCTTCATCTTGCCCTGTGTGCTATGGGGCTGCACAGACTGTTCCCCATGGCTCCCTTTCCTTATCTTCTCCCTCCTTCCTGCCCACTGGGTACTCTCTGCGCTCCCCAGCACACTGTCCACAGGTTTCTACCTCGGAAAGACCCTTCTACCTAAATTCTTATCTGCTTCCTGTGGCTCCCAGTGACTCAGCACTGGGGCTTCTCACGGCCTCCTTCCTGCCCTCACCAAAGTGAGCGGCTCCCTGTTCCACTCTGGCCTCCAACTCCTCCTTTGTCGGCTGCTCTGAGTCTTTGAGGACAGGCAGGGTTCAACTGCAAGGCAGGTGCTGTTCTAAGCACTTTCCATGCACTGTCTTATTTGACTCCCACATCTTTATGTGATAAGGATTACTTAGTAATTGTTTCCTAATAAGTGTTCAGGAAGGTTGAGGAATTTACCCTAAGCAGCAAGTGGTGGAACCAGACTCAAACTCATTTCTGTCTGGCTCCAGATCTCAAGCTCTCAATCAAACTCTCCTCTGCGATTAGGTCCTGAAGCAGAGGGAAGGACAGATAGCCAGTCCTCACACCCACTCAATTTCTTGGGGGAAATTTGGCCCCTGAGCGCCCACTGTGAGCCCAAAAGGCACCCTGGGATTTCCCAGAGCCTAAAGAGGGCTACCACATGTGGGAGGGATGGAGTCTCCAGGGGCTTCCGGGGGTTCTCAGAAATGAGGGCTCGCATGCCTGGAGTCCAGGAGCTAGGGAGGGTGTCTCAGCTCCTGGGGGTCTGAGCTGTTCATTCCCAGGCAGACCTTTACCGGGCTGTCTGTGGACCAGGGCTCTGCCTTCGGGGGCCCCTAGCTAGCAGAGGACAGTGATGGAGACCAAATCTTTGCAGGGCTAGATAACAAGAATGGACACAGGCAGAGAGAGAATCCTGGGAGGGAGGCTCTGAAGAAGAGCTACCGCTGGAGGACAGCCACCAAATCTACAGCAGTGTGATGGCAGCTCACAGATAGCTGGGTTCAAATTTTGGCTCTGCCACTTCTGAGCTGGGACAGCTCCAGCACATTTTTTCCGACCTTCACTTTTGGTATCTGTGAAATGGTAATAATGATATCTACCTCCCTGGGGCACAGTGACCATGAAATAAGCGGGCCTTGGAAAGCATTTAGAGGCATTTGATGCTACTTCTGTTTCCAGCGTCACATCTCTTTTCAGAAATCTCCAAGAATAATCTTCGCTAGCAGCCATGGGTGTTATCAGCATCATCAGTTTGACGCTCACATGGATTAGATACTAACTCTGGGCTCCACTTTTTTGTCCTGATCAAAGATGGCCTTTGTTAAGAGATTGAGGGACACATAAGATGACTCCATATCCTTACTTGAAAACAAAGCATAAGAAGCAAAGCAAAAACCCAAAGAGATGACTGTTATAAAGCTTATTGATGGGATACTAGGGACATTATGTCCAAAAGATGCCACTTACCCTCAAAACTGGAGATTGTTCAGAGGAGGGTTACAAACACAGATTGCAGAACCAGACTCCCTAGTTTTAATTCTTGGGTTTATAACTTACAAGTCAAATGAATCTGGGCACATTTCTTCTATTGTCCAATTTTTTTCCACTGTGCCTCATATTCCCCAGCTGTGAATGGGGGTCCTAACAGTAGCAATGGGCTGGGGATTAGCTCAGTTGGTAGAGTGCTTGTTCTGTGTACTCTGAGGCCCTGCGTTCCATCCCTAGCACTGCAAAAATAGGAGAAGGACATGGCAGCCCACTCCTGAAACAATCTGCCATTGAAAACCCTACAAATAGCAGAGAAGCACTGACATAGTGCCAGGCAAGGCACAGTGTCATGGAGTGTTTCATTCTGTTGTATGGAAGGTCACTATGAGTTGGACCTGACTTGATGGCACCTAACAACAACAACAACAGTATCATCAGTGTTCTTCTCCTGGGTCACTGGGGGAAAGGAGAGGCAGTATCTAAGGAGCTAAGCCTGGAACCTGAGGTATAGGAAGCACTCAGTAGGTCCCAGCTGTTCTGCTTCTGTTGCTTGGCTCTGTAACTTGGATCAATAGGACCTTTGGGGACCCCAGATATGTGGTTTTCACCTGGGAAGCCCTAAGTATGGAAAGGTTTAGGGTCTCTAAGTAGGAGCTGAGGGAGTGGGGAGCAGATAGCCCACCCACAGCCTCCGTCTCTGCCTTTGTCTGGTTAATGGTTTGTGGCTCCTGTAGGATATGTTGGAATAAAAGTATGGGAAGGAGGGCAGTTCTGTTGGGTTTTAAAAAGCCTCAGATCTACTGATTTGTCCCAGTATTCCTAACTCCCCCCTGCACTCCCACCTCCACATGAGGATCTTTTAACTACTTTTTCCCCTTGGGACCCGTGCTTGAAACACTAGTCTACCGCAAGTGGCATGTATTTAGCAAGGATGTTTAAGGTTTGGTGCAAGTCAAAGCAGAATTTTGGAGACTTTGGAGCCCTTAGGATTATGAGCCTTCATTGCTTAATTCTGGCTCTTAAGGAAGGCTCTCTATCCTGTTGGGGACCCTCTTTCCTGAACACCTTTTATAGGCCAGAGCTGTGGGCTTTAACCTGTGGAATGTTCATGATCATCCTTCTACCAGATTCCCATTTTAGACTTGGAGAACATGGGCATGTTGAGACAAGGTAGGGTATAGGGGTTTGGAAAGGGGGGGTGTTGATATTGTTTCATAGTGGCCTGTGATTCTGTTTAATCAAGTGTTTAAAACGTCATGACATTTTTGGCAGCTTCTCAAAATCAAATTCTAAAGTCTCTCTTTTTTTTTAACCTCAGATTAACTTTGAGAGTTTCCAGAAAGGTCCCTGGAATATCTCAAAAGAATTTAATTTCTCTCCTTATGAAAAGTGAGATGTTTTAACTAATGAAGTTTATTCAGTATTTTGTATTATACAAGAGTATTGTCACAAAATACGCGATGCTTCACACACATTAAGTTATATTTGTATTTGATGAGTGTTCAAGGAATCACACAAAATTCCTAGGAATATGATATGTTCTAGTCTAATGTTATTATTCTTAATTCTAATTAATCTGTAAAATGTTTTATGTCAGCAAAATAATCAAATTTCCTTGTCTGTTGCATGAGATTCATGAAAAATCTCTATTAAGTCCAGTTTTCTAATAATATTAAGATCATACTATTAGACTGGGTAAGAATTTCCAAAACTTTTATGGAAAACTGATGGATTCATAAAACTTCAACCAAATATCAAACAAAACAAAAATTAATAATTGTATGGGACTAGTGTAAGGTGAAATCTCAACGTCGTTTTGATTTGCATTTCCCTAATGAAATAGGGTCATTCGCAGCAAAATGGATGGAATTAGAGAAAATTATTTTAAGTGAACGAACACAAGCTCAGAAAGAGAAACAACACATGTTCTCACTCATGAGAGAGCTGACTCAAAATTACAAGAAGGAAAAATCCTACTCAAAGGTCAGATCACATTAAAAGGGGG
>VMDO01030338.1:0-21428 GCA_007922755.1 Pedetes capensis | reverse complement strand
GATATGATGCCTAATTATTCCAACTGCTTTTTGTATCAGAAAATAGGAAAAGATAGACATTAACAGGAAATTACCTTTGAACTAAGATAATTTTTAATTTAAGACATCCATATGAAGAAAAGTAAACATCTTTTTCCTTTTATATATGAGCAAACTAGTATATAAAAGATTTGTGAGATTAATTACTTTTTAATTAAAAGGTCAAATAAGTTCTTGTTTATAAAGCAAACATTATAATCTAGATTTCCAGATTTTTATCTTCTATATTTAACATGGGGCTATGGTTTAGCTCAGTTAGTACAGTGCTGCTCTGCACTCTGAGAACTTGAATTTGACCCCCAGCACCACCTAAATGGGAGAAGGATGAGAAAGACCTGGCAATCCACTCCCTAAGCAATTCCTAGACAATCAGCCGTTGAAAACCCTATGAGGGTATCTGTGAGTCAGACCCTACTCTACAGCACCTAACAACAACAACATATTTACCACATTGTAGTTTAAAAGCACTACTTTTTGTTCAAGTAAATGTATGGATAATATCTATGCTAGAATTTCTTTTGACAGTAGTAGAGCTTATTTTTGTGGTTTCAGGCTGTTCAGTCAGTTGACTTCCACGTTACTTACAGGGGGCTCAGACAATTGTGTATACAGCACTAGTTTAGAACATTAAAGGAGCAATGTTGGAAGATCACCAGTGTATACCAGGGCAGAGACAGTTCCTTTTGATTGATGGTTGCTAGGTCATATGCAGATCATTTTTAAGTAAATTTCCTCATGAGAAACCAAAGAATGGTACAGGACACTGTTGATAATTTTGGAAGTTTCTTGCAAATTAAGAAGAGAAAATCCTCTCCCACTGGGAGCACCCCAAAGACTTCATCTTAGCAAAGGGCTATCATCTTAGTATGACAAGAGAGCCTCTTCCCTCCAGGTGCAGTAACTTCTAGAAGGGGATTGCAGAACTCTGTTCTCTTCCTTGTCCAGGTGTTCTCTTCTCAGCCACAATGAGGTGAAAAGCTTCTTCCACCACGAGCTCCCATCATGATGATCCGACTTACCACAGGCTGGAAAACAATAGGCCAAAGGGCCAGGGAGTGAAAACATTGGTACCTACACCAGATTTGCCCTTTTCTTCTATAAGTTGATTACCTCAGGTGTTTTGCCACAGTAATGGAAAGCCCCACATATCTCTGTCAGCTTGTCGTGCTCTGGGGGCTTGCAAGTTGCTGTGATGCTGAAAGTTATGTCACTGGTATTTCAGATACCAGCAGGGTCACCCATGGTGGACAGCTTTCCACTGAGCTTCCAGACTAAGACAGACTAGGGAGGAGGACTAAGCAGTCTACTCCTGGAACAGTTAGCCATTGAAAACCCTGTGAGTATCAGAGAAGCACTGTCAAATATATTGCCAGAAAATTAGCTTCCCAGGCTGGAAGGGATTCAAGAGAAACCTGAGGAAGAGTTGCCTCCTCAAAGTAGCATGGACCAAGATAATGTGAATGGAGTAAAGCCCGTAGGACTTCCTCATGCTGATATGGCACAACTCAGAATGAGAAGAAACCCAGTGGTTGCAGCAATGGGCTTAAACGTAAGAAGATTGTGTCCATGGCAGTGTTGGGTAGTGTTTCATTTTGCTGGATGTAAGATTGCTATCAGTTGGGCTTGACCTGACAACACCTAACAACAAACAACAAAATGGAAAGCTAACCAATATAGGCCTTATTTTACCAGCCAGTAATTTGGAGCACAAACCCTATTTTAATCCACTCAATGTGCTCCCTTTCCCTGTGCCATGTATCCCTTATTTATTGTACACTTAAGTCGTGGCCTGAGAAAATGGGGACTCAGTGCAAAAGCTGCTGTTTGAATGTGGAATGGACTTGTGAGTGTATAATGGACTCAGTTCCATCCAGCTCCATCTGTCCTGTCAGACTGTGATCATGATCATGACTGTGAGGTTGAGTAGTCTTTGACACTGGCCTGCACTTGTCCACAGATAATTCTAGGTCAAGGCCCCACCTCACACGTGCATCTAATTTGCCTAATATTTCTTCTGCTCTCTCTAGATCTCCTCTTTGACCCCCAACTCAGGAAAATGTTTCTAATTATAGCACAAATCTCAGCCATAGCAACATCTTCACAAATTCATTACCTATTTGTATGTTTTCTTTTTCAGCCACTGGATTTTAAAGCCAAAAATTGCATCTGTGGTTTACATTACTAATTTTTACCAATATCTGATTCTCATTTCCTTCTGGTATAATGGTACATTATTCTCTACCCTCCATCCAGTTTTTAAGTGGTCTGTGACCATGTGACTGGCTTTGGCCAAGGAAATCCTTCATGTTTGGTCCAAAGTCTTACATTATTGGGTCTTGATATTTTTTCCTTTTGTTGTCCATTATGGCAATCTCTGAAACCTTGTATAGATCTAGAAACATCATAATATGTTAAAACTACATGTCTAATTTGCCTGCAGCCATAGCACTGTGGTATCTGATCCTGTCAAATCTCAGAAGCAAAGCAGGATTGGGACTAGTTAGTACTTGGATGGGAGACTGCCTGGGAACACCAGATACTATAGTTGTGGAAGAAGGATCTAGCAACCCATTCCCAAAAGCAACCAGCCATTGAAAACCCTGTGAATAGCAGGGACGCACTAAAAGTACTGTTTCATCTGTTGTACATAGGGTCACTATAAGTTGGACACCACTCTATGGCACCTAACAACAACAACAACAACAAGTCTAATGGCTGCAATAAACTAGACAAAAGATCAACATGTAGCAGGAAAGAGAAATATATTATTTAAAATCACTGAGAAGTTTGTATGTCAGTATAAAACAGCATTCAAATCTGACATGAAAACTTAATTTTACATATTAGTTGTTTTCAAGTATAAGATTATGTTCTCTAGCTCTCTAGCTCTCAATAATATATATGTATATATGTGTATATATATATATATATGTATATGTATATATATATGTGTGTGTGTGTGTGTGTGTGTGTGTATATATATATATATATATATATATATATATATATATATATATATATGTATGTATTGACTCCTGGGACTAGGGTTTAACTCAGTTGATAGAGTGCTGCTCTATACTCTCTGAGGCCCTGTGTTCAATACACAACACTATATAAATGGGAGTAGGACCTGACAGCCCAGTCCTGGAGCAATCCCAAAATAGTCAGTCATTAAAAACCTTATGAATAGGAGAGAAGCACTGATATAGTTCCAGGCATGGCACAGTGTCAGGGAGTGTTATGTTCTGTTGTACATAGGGTCACTATGAGTTGGACCTGACTCCACAGCACCTAACAACAAGAACATTGAGTCCAGAGACCTGATGACTTAAAAATTTTTAAAAAAGCTTTTTTAATGTAAAAATAAGTGCTGCAAATTAAAGTTTCAAATAAATGACTGAAATTTTCCTAGTTATTTTAATAGGTCATGATATAGGCTTACAGATGGAAATTATTTACTGCCATAACACCTTGGTGTCTGATCCCATCTGCTCTTGAAAGCTGAGCAGGATCAGGACTGGTTAGTCCTTGGATAGGAGACCACTTGGGAATACTATATGCTGGAGGCTAGGGAGAAAGACCGGACAGCCCACTCCTGAAATAATCAACCTTAGAAAACCCTATAAATAGCAGAGACACACTGGCAATAGTGCCAGGCATGGCACAGTGCCAGGGAGTGTTTCATTTTACAAGGGTAGCTATGGTCGGACCTCACTTGATGGCATCTAACAACAACAACAACAATTATTTTGGAATTGGGCTGCATGATCCTTCTCCTTAGACTGTTGTAGTCTGGAAGCTCAGCTGAAACATGAAATTTAATGGCACATTTATGTGGTAAAAAGATAATTCACTCACTTATTCTGCCACTATTCTACTTCATTTTCCCTACGTTTTTTTTTAAACTAACAATCAAGATATATCAGTTCAGGTAGGTTTAAATGGAATAACAAAAACTCCAACAAAGAGTAACTAAAATAAAAAATTGATAAAAAGTAAACTAATATACATATGTAAGGATTTCATCTGAAGTTCTCCTGTACATTCAAAAGCCAGAATGAATAGAATTATCACAATCTACTGATATATACGCCTGCAGCCATAGCCCTGTGGAATCCGATCCCGTCAGATCTCGGAAGCTAAGCAGAGTCGGGCCTGGCTAGTATTGGATGGGAGACTGCCTGGGAACACCAGGTGCTGTAGGCTTGGGAGAAGGACCTGGCAACCCCCTCCCCCAAAAAATCAATCTGCCATTGAAAACCCTATGAACAGCAGAGAAGCACTGACGATAGTGTTTCCCCTGTTGTACAGAGGGTTGCTAAGAGTCGGATACTGACTTGACGGCACCTAACAACAACAACAACAACAACAACAACTGATATATATATCACAATCTACTGATATGTGTGTGTATACACACACACACACACACACACACACACACACACACACACATATATATACACTCTTAGTTTTTTCTACTTTATAGGACATACAACATTAAAGACTCTATCTTGTGCTCCTATGTTTTTATTTTGTTTCAATAATCTTACTTTATGCCTGCAGCCATAGCCCTGTGGCATGCGATCCCGTCAGACGCTGGAAGCTAAGCAGGGTCGGGCCTGGTTAGTACCTGGATGGGAGACCGCCTGGGAAAACCAGAAGCTGTAGGCTTGGGAGAAGGACCTGGCAACCCCCTCCCAAAAATCAATCTGCCATTGAAAACCCTATGAACAGCAGAGAAACACTGACAATAGTGTTTCCCCTGTTGTACAGAGGGTCACTGTGAGTCGGATACCAACTCGACGGCACCTAGCAACAACAATCTTACTTTAGTTCAAAAATTCAATTAGTAATATTTCCATTTGCTTAAAGGATGATAGTTACTTACCATGTTAGCACAGTAGATTTTAAAGTCATATATTCTAGGTAACTTAGGTTTAAAACCAAGTTTCATGTGTGGATCCTCACTAATCTGGACACATGGGATCTGTTCAGAAGGATTCCTTCATGCTAGATATCATGATGACCCTTCTTAGTAAGAACTCTTTATAAGAGCCACCATTATAGACTAATCAAACTTCTTACATGTGAGTTATTTAAATGAGAATCTTATTTGGAGTAAGAAAAAAATATTTTAGACAAGTATATGTCTCCTTGAGCCCTAGTCTCTCCAACCATACCAAGCATAATTAGTATTTCTACTTAAATGACTATTATATAGGTCAGATGATGTCATGTGAAAAGAATTCCTTTATGAATTGTATAAGGATATAAAAATGAAAGCTAGTGAGACAGACTGGAGGAATTCACCTCTCCTTCGGGCATTGAGGTAGGCATTAAGTACTGTTAAATGTTGTTAAATACCATTGAGTACTGACCTTAAAAGCTGTTATACTTGTTAGTTCTGTGTTGAGGTTTCATTGAGCCTAAACTGAAAGTCTCCATGTGTCTGTCAGCTTATCCTGCTGTGGAGGCTTGCATGTTGCTGTAATGTTGAAAGCTCTGCCACAGGTATTTCAGATACCAACAGGGCCACCTATAGTAGACAGGTTTCAACTGAGCTTCTATACTAAGACTAGGGAGAAGGACACATCAGCCCACTCCTGAACCAATTAGTCATTGAAAACCCTGTGAAAAGGAGAGAAGCACTGTCAAATATAGTGCCAGAAAATGAGCCCCCTAGGTTGTAAAATATTCAAGAAACGACTAGGGAATAGATACCTCCTCCAAGAAGAGTCAACCTAATGATAGGAATGGAGTAAAACCCCTAGAACCCCCCATTTGCTGATGTGGCATGACTCAAAATGAGAAGAAACAGTGGCTGCAAACAATGAACTCAAATATTAAGAGATCATGTACATGGTACAGTGTTGGGCAGTGTTTTGCTCTGCTGTACTTATAGTCACTATGAGTTGGCTCTGCCTAGAAGACATCTGACAACAAAGTTTAATCATCCTTTTAATATTTCTCATGAATGATTCCAACTCCAAGAGCAGGGCAATTTGACAAGCCCCTTCCTTATGTCCAGCAGCCTTAAGGGGGGAACCATCAACCAAGCAGCCCCTTTATTTATAGCCACATGGACTGCCCTCAGGACATTCCAGGTGTTTTGGACACTTTATAATCACTCTGAGGACGCTCCATCACCTGACAAGGACCACAACAACCATGGCTGAAGCCATGGTGCAGTCATGATCACTCCAGCCATCCTGCACCAGCCTTGTTGTTGTGGTTAGATGCCATCGAGTCCGTATCCGACTCACAGCGACCCTCATAGGGTTTTCAATGGCTGACTGTTTCAGGATTGTCTTGGGAGTGGATTGCCAGGCCCTTCTCCCATTGCACCAGCCTTAAAAAGCAGAAGTTTAGGCAAGAGAAGCCTCAGCGCACTTTAACCTGGAATTATTTATACCTAAGCCAGAGGAAGTCTGCAGCCATAGTCCTGTGGCATCCAATCCCGTCAGATCTCAGAAGCTAAGCAGGGTCGGGCCTGGTTAGTACCTGGATGGAAGACCGCCCGGGGAAAACCAGAAGCTGTAGGCTTGGGAGGAGGACCTGGCAACCCCCTCCCAAAAATCAATCTGCCATTGAAAACCCTATGAACAGCAGAGAATCACTGACAATAGTATTTCCCCTGTTGTACAGAGGGTCGTTGTGAGTCGGATACTGACTCCATGGCACCTAACGACAACAACAAGCCAGAGGGAAGTACTTCCCCTGAAGGCACAGCAGAAAGCCTGTGACTGATGCAGATGACAATCCTTCATTTGCTTGAAGGACTGCACTATGATTGGTGCTTATCCAAGGCATATGATTGATGCACATTACAATCAGTTTGTTCTCATTTCATACCTGTGTCATGTTCTTTTATCAGGTATCTAACAAGGGCACTTCACACACTTTTTAGGTTTTGCCAGCAGAATCCTCTTCTGTGCAACCTCCCTGGTGTAGGCATATTCAGCCTCAATACAGACTCTCCAAGTGGTCTTGAGTTTGTGGTCTTTATCACAGGCTGTGGGGTTGGGATATAGCTCAGTCGGTAGAATGCTGCTCTGTACTCTGAGCCCTGGGTTTGATCCCTAGCACTGCAAAAATAATGGGAGGACTGAGCAGCCCACTCCCAAAACAATCCTGAAACAACTAGCCACCTAGAACCCTATGAATACCACAGAAACACTGATAATAGTACCAGACATAGCACAGTGTCAGGTGTTTTGTCCATTGTCCATTGGATCACTGAGTGGGATGCGACTTCACAGCACCTAACAACAAACATCATCTTGGGCTGAGCTGGTAACACAAACAAGTGGTGGTGGCAGAGGCAGGGGTCACTGGCAGCAGTGGCGCTCCCTGCTAAAGAGACTGGGAAGTGGACCTGGAACAAAAGCTGTGGTGGACAAGAAGGTGAGGGCTGGTGGAAGTACTGAGAGGGTGAAGAGATGGCAGAGAGCTCAGACTGCCAAGGCAAAGGCCGTCGGGCTCAATATGTAGAAGAATTCCAGACATTGAGCTCCAAGTGTCTCCTGTACCCACTGCTCAAGAGGTCTAACACTAGCCCCTGCCAGTTGCATCCAATACTAGATGATTTAGGAACAGAAGATCCTGATACTCATACTCAGGAACCAGAAAATTAGTCAATGTTTGCTGCTACCAATGTTAGCACCCTGCAGTAATATCACCCTGGCATTTGATCTTGTCAGATCTTGGAAGCGAAGCAGGGTCAGGCTTGGTTAGTACTTGGATGGGAGACCACCTGGGAACACCAGGTGCTCTAGGCTTGGGAGAAGGACCCAGCAACCCACTCCTGAATCAATCAACCATTGAAAACCCTATGAATAGTAGAGAAGCACTGAAATAGTGCCAGGCATGACACAGTGTCTAGTAGTGTTTCACTCTTTTGCACATAAGGTCATTATGAGTCCAGCATGGCTGGACTTCACCTAACTCTACCACCACCACCACCAATGTTAGTTGCCATGGGGTCCAAGGACTCTGCTATCTACTTGGTAACCAAGCCTCAGAGCTAGATCTGATTTGAGTGCTTAGAGCCATAAGTCTCTGTTCTCAAGAGTTGGGAGCCGTAAGTCTCCAGTCCTTACATCTGGAACCATAGGTGTCTGAGCCTTAAACCTCAGATTTGTTCACTGGTACTATGGCCCTTGACACCCATGGGCCTGGAATTATTAACACTGAGGTAGCCACTATTTATTTACCCATATGTGAATTTCCATCTATATAGAGCAAAAGAATCACCTCCAGACAGCCATTTGTGATACTAGTGTTGGGCTTTCCATGACCATTTACTTATAAAACCTGAAATTATAATAGCCTAAAAAGAAATAGGCATATGGAAGCACAAAAGGATCAGAATATTAACAAATTCCTATAAATAAGAAGTTCTGAAATAAATACACAAACTCATTTTGCTTAGCACTGCAAATTTTGATTTTGCGTATCTTTAAAACTATTCTAAAAATTAACATTAAGGTGGAAGAATGAGTTATAAATCATAAATATGTTAAATACAAGTTCACCTTTTTTATGTGGCAAAAGTCTGAATTGTTTAAACAAATATCGATGTAAACATAAGCCTTCTCTTGATCAAATATGACAAATATAACAAAACCTGATATTAAATCAGATTTATTTATTTATTTATTTGTTCATTTAATTCAGCCTTTAAAATGTTTCTATATTCATAGGAATCAAACATGAAATAAGTTTTCTGTAGGAAAACTTTAGATAAGGCACCGGGGTGGTTGGCACACACTTGTAATCCCAGCGATTTGGGAGGCAGAGGCAGGAGGATCGCAAGTTTGACACCAGAGGCAGTCTGTGTAACTTAGCGAGACCCTGTCTCAAAAAGTAAAAAAATGGGCTGAAGGTGCAGCTCAGTGGTCCGGCACTTTAAGAGCGTGTAAGTGCAAGGCCCTGGGTTCAACCCCAGTACCAGAAAAAAAAATTTAGATAAGAGGCACAAAATATTTATATATTTCATAGCCTAATAAAATTACTTTGTGAAACTGTAAATTTTAACTACCTACTATGTTCATATTCATATACAGAAATCAATAGCAAATATATAAATTTAGAAATATTTAGAACTGTCTAGATTAAGGAGGGGAATATTTATAGGAAATATTAGATTTGGGCTAAATAGATATTAATAAATAACTCATTATATAAGGCTAGATTAAACTACTAAGTGCTTCAAAATTTCAGCTATCACTGTTCACTTGAGTTTCCAATTACCTGCAGTATACTGTAGGGAAAACCATATTAGTTGCATACAGTCAACAACATAAAAGATGAAAAGATCAAATAAATTTCAAGAAAAATATATTTTAAAGTTTCATATTTTTAATATTTTGTTGAGGTTAATAACAATGACTGACTTATTTTCAAATTTCTCTATAACTTTTATATTCTTCCAGATTTTTTGTAATCATAAAAATAAATAGAAATGTGCATTTTATATTTAAATGTTTTGAGACTCAAAAATGAATAGTTTAATTTTAATTATCAATTTTATTTTGTGCAGAAATCATTTTTTCTCTTTGGTAGTACTAGGGGTTTGAGCCCAGGGCCTTTCACATACCTTGCAAGTTCTTCATCACTGACTGAGTTGTACCCCAGCACTTTTTAAAAAAAAATTATCTTTAAACAAGGTCTTGCTAAGTTAAGCAGGCTGTCTCCTGCCTAGAACTTGGAATCCTTCTGCCTGCTCTTCCTGAATCTGTGGAATTACAGACATGGCCTGCCTATTAATTGTCAAATTTACATTGGAAGATGTAGCATGTAAGCAGCTATTTTATCAGCACAATCTTCAAGCTAGGATGTTTAGAATCTGATAACATTCTTTCTTCCTGTGACATAGGCTTTGACATGTTTTATTCCTAAAATGAGAGAGTGCAGAACAGCATCTTATGGTGTTTGAGGGAAATATATTTTATGTAAAAATTAAAATATACATTAATAACACTTAAAAAATCTCAAGGTTTTGGCTTATGACTCATTTTATGTTTATTAAAGTTGCAAATGTCATTTTTTATAAATCTGTTTGTGTGGATATATCATTTTTTAAAGAACTGAATTACATTTGATTGTTAAAATCTAATAATATTTCTGCCCAACATGACATTAGTTGAGTACATGCCATTTTCACTTATGATTATAGTTAAAAATATAAACTAGCCAATAAAACTTTCAAAATACAAATATAAACACTAAGTTTACAGATTCAGGCTGAGTCAACTAATTGTCCTGAGTGTACTTTCTCCAATGGCCACAAGCATTTTAAAATACATAAATTATAAATGAAGTGTGTATTTTATAATAAAAGCTGATTTTTCCCTATGGTTTAGGATATTGTTGACTGTTTAACATGAATCACTGCCAGTTCAAAGTTTATGTCTATATTTGCAGGAGTTGAATAATTTTGTGGTATTTATTTGCTTTATTTGTTTCTAAATAAAATTTCTAAATAAATCTATTTGACATTGAATTAAAATTTCCATGTGTAAATATACATGCCCACACAGTTTGTCCATATTTGTATATGGAAATACATGGGAAATTTACAAATTGAGAAAATTTAAACCAACTAGAATAAATCCAGGAATATTTCATGGGAAATACTGGTATTTGTCTTATCTAAATATCTTACCATATTTACAGTAATATGAAAATCCAAAGAGATATCATGGACCAAACATGCATGTAAGCATGAAATCAGATATTAAAATCAATAACTTGTTTTTTTTCCTAACAATTGAGAGTTTATGAATTCTGGATTTGTTGCACACAAAGTTGATCATTTTTCTTCTAGGTAATGGACACAATAGCAACTTTTGATAATTCCGTAGGTCCTAATTGCTGCAGATCACATGTGGTGTTGAATTTTTACTACCTGTGAATAATTACTGTAAAATTGTTGTGTTGTTGTTAGGTGCTGTCGAGTCGGTGTCCGACTCATAGCGACCCTCATAGGGTTTTCAATGGCTGACTGTTTTGGGATTGCCTTGGGAGTGGATTGCCAGGCCCTTCTCCCATTCTTCCGGTGCTGGGTATTGAACTCGGGACCTCAGAGACTGCAGCGCAGTGCTCAACCAACTGAGCTAAATCCCAGCCCCTTACTGTAAAATAGTATATATTAAAGAACAAGAAAAAACATAAACAACTCAATATTTTCTGAGTCTTTAATAGCAGATTATTTTATGTCTGTGAAGAAATCATTTTATTTGGCTAGTAATGATTGCTATGTCCGAACAAAAGCAGTACTTGAAAATTTGTTTAGAAGCAATAGACAAAAAAGTCTATAAATATATTTTATAAGCTAATGAAGTTGCACTTTCACATTTGTTATATTTTTCTCAGTAGCAGAGCACTTGTCTAACATGTGAGAAGCCCTAGGTTCACACCCCAAGTATGAAAAACTTAAATAATTAAATTACTGAAATCTGAAAACTTAAAACAAATAGGCAAACAAGCAAATAAAAAAATCCCCAAATAGGTAACCCAAGTATCTTAATAGCAGTATGTTTTAAGCTACATGTTTACTAAGTGAACTTTTCAACGTTGCTTAGCAGGCCTACTAAATTTGAAAAAAATAAAAGCTCCCTGCTATTTATTCAAATTTTGATGTCTTACTGAGACATATTTTCTTGGTAAAACATCAGGAGTAAGATCCTTGAGTCTTTGAGTCATTCCTTTTGAGATTCTTATTAGCCGTCACTATATGGTCTCTTTGTCCATGTGCATATTATATATGATACACCTCACTCAAAGGCCAGTCACAAAGAACTAATTACACTTCATGTTAAACAAATATGGAGAATTATAATTTCATCCTATAGTATGCTTCACCAGGGAACACAAAATAAATTTAGTACGTGGCACAAAATTTTATTTTAAATTACATTACTACAAAATAGTTGCTCCAATTTTCTTCCAATAGGTCCAAACTTTTTCAACAAAAGGTGGCACATATATGAACAAACGATAATAGGTTATACATTTAGTAGAATATATTCTAGTGCTTGAATTACTTATGAAAAATGTAGGGAGTTCATTAATTGGAAAGTGTTATTAATAAACTATGTGTGTGAAGGCTCGTCCGTTCTCTGTCTCTTTTCTTCCACACCCCAATGCACAAACCTGTGGCTTATTGCAATCCATTTTTTGTTTTTGTATTCATAAACAAGATCATTGTGAGTGGAAGTACATAGCAAAGGGGAAACTCCTACTTGGAATGTATTATTAACAGCAGTGGTAATCCAAATTTTTGATACAAGAAGAGAAGGGATGGAATATTAAGACTAATTGTTTTAATTTACTTGAAAAGTTGAGCAATTAATATTCTTACAGGATTAAGTTAACTTTTAAGTTGTTTTTGTTTGTGAGAATTAAAACAATTTCTGTAAATATATTTGTTGGTTGTTCATTTGTATGTTGGTCGCAGAGCCCTAAAATAATATTGATTAATGCAAGCTGAAATTGACCTCTGTCTTGTAAAAGCACATCCACAAAAGAAAGCTTTCCTCTATGATAAAGCCAAGCCTCAGCTTCCTTCTGTGCTTTTCCTCCATCTCTGTATGCCTGAAATGTTCCCTTTCTTTCTACAATTTAGAAGGCTTCACTTTATGTTCATGTTTCAGCTAAAGTCAGGAGGAAGTTAGGAAGGGCAGGGTCTTCTCTTTTTAAGACCATCATATGGCTTACACTCGGTTCCAACTGACCAGAATTTTGTCATGTGACTAAATGCAGCCCTAAATTGGCTAGAATTTGAGAAGTCAATTTTGGGTAGGCATACCCCAACCAAAACTTACAATGTTTATCACTATGGAAAATTTGGCTTTAATATATTGTCATCTAACAAAAATAAATAAACCCCAGAAGTGATATTAGGTATTTCACAATGACAAAATTTAATAAAAAGAATCAACTGATACCGGATATCAGTAGTCTCTGAAAAAGCATCTCTGCTGTCTTTGTGTTTCTGCCCACTTGTATGTAGGGATGAGCTTCTAAGTTTCCAGCACCTAATCTAGTAAGGAATATTTATCTGCCAAGGTAAACAAAATTCTATTTCTAAATATTCTTCCTGCATCTCAAAACAGTCTGCCTTTGTAGGATCACATTGCTCTTCCATGAACTTATACTGTTAGCCATGAAACAACTAAGAAGAACATGTTTCCAATGACGTAACTTCCTTCCCCTTGGCTACCACCTCCCAATAGTGTTATAGTCAAAGACCTAATCGTTAACACATGGAAGTTTGGGGGACACTTATCTAAGCCATAGCACATGTATTAACTGATGTATAATATATTATCCAAAATTTAGTGACATAAAATAAGCAATTATTATTGCTTACTAACCCATATGTAAGGTATATAATCCTCTTTATCTGACACTGATGAGTGGCAGACTCAGTGGATCTCTCTAAAGAGAGAGATGTCAACATTGCACAGTTGAGAATGTTGATTAGAAAAATTAGGAAAACTATATCATGTAGATTGTTCTTAATGTGTGTGCTTATAGTAATTTATGCTTTTTAAAAGTATTTTCACTGCAGCATTGTCTGTAATGAGAAAAATAAGGAACTATAAAGATGTATAATCATGGTGATTTTTACTTCCTTAATGCTGGTGATATATTTTCATATATATTCATATCTTTCATAAAGATATAATTAAGTTGGGAAAGATCCAAAAATTATTGCCATTCAGGCCCACTATTTTTGTATTTCACTTGTGTTACTTCTAAAATGATTTCTAGGATAATAGCAAGAAAAGTCAATGGTATCATCACTCTAAAATATTAAAATCAGTGTGTAGTCTATCCATGTTAATAGTTTGAAAAAACAACAGCTTCTGCCATGAACTCAAAGGTCTTAGAATTTAAATCATTCTCCTTTTTATATCTAACAATTTTCAAGTAAATTCTTAGAACTCTACTTCTATTTATTCTAAAATTTTCCAAACTTTGACTTATCACTTAGGGACACTGAAAATATTTCAAAAGTAAATACCCTAAACATATATTTTTATGCTCAAACTTTATACATAAAAATTTAAAAATTGGACATACTAACAAAACACAACAGCCCAATCAGCTCTAACCAAATCCCTCCCACAAAAAAAAAAGAAAAGAAAAAAGAAACAGAAAGAAAACGAAAGCACAATTTTTTTTACTTTCTCTTAAGTACCCACTAGTCCCAAATTTACACAGGCATGTATTTGTACACCCCATGAAGCAAAGCTAATGCATGCACTGTTTTCACTAACTGTGATATCATTGTTTGTATCCAAGAGACAGAAACATATTGAATCTAATAGAACTTTAGTTCCACTACAAGTGATAAGTAAAGGCATTGTGAATTAGGTCCTGGTGTTTCTTTTTAAAAAAAAACTTTCCAGTGAATGTCTAGAGAGTGGCTCCACCTGGTTTTCATCCTGTTTCTCATTATCAATATTTGTTAATGCAAAAGCCACTTACAAAAGCTAAGCAAAGGGAATTTACCTTTAGATTTCCATTCCCTTTCCTTTTGCAAGGAATACTGCAATAGGACAGATGGGTCTCATACCGTTCATGTGGCTCATTTCTGATGCTTGTTGACTGGCAGCAACAAAACTCTCCTGGACCACATCCATCTGCCTAAATCCCAAGCATAGCTTGCTAATGGTGCTTCCCACAGATTAACAGGTTCCAGACCTCTTTAAGATTTTAAATAAGATGCATATCCACTGTACTGATTGAACTAAGTAGATAAAGCCCCTGTGTTGGATATTGTCATTCATTTCTTCAAAGAGAACAATTACAAAAACAAAACTCAAATATTGTCATGCAGTGGGGTGCAGTAGCACATGCCTATAATCTCAGCGAATTGGGAAGCAGAGGCAGGAGGATTGCAGGTTTGAGACCAGAGGTAGTCTATGTAATTTAGTGAGACTTTGTCTGAAAAAGTAAAAAAATGGGCTGGGGGTTCAGATCAGTTGTACAGCACTTGCAAAACATGCAAGCACAAGGCCCTGGGTTCAAACCCCAGTACCACACACACACAAAATGCTGTTATGAAATCACTTTTTAAATCGATGCTACATATACATGCATGCCATATGTGAATAATACATTCATGATCTGTTGTCAGATTTTAAGTAATAATTAAGATAAATGACAAGGGACATTAGAACAGGGACAATATAAGAAACTAGACCTTGAGAAAATAAAAATGGAAGGTTAAGCAATTAAAAGACTAGTATGCTGGGTTCCAGGGGCACATTTGTAATTCCAGTGATTTAGGGGCTGAGGCAGGAGGATCACAAGTTCAAGGTCAGAGGCAGCCTGCAATATTTAGCAATACCTTGTCTCATAGTAGTAGTAGTAGTAGTAGTAGTAGTAGTAGTAGTAGTAGTAGTGGTAATAGTAATTTTAAAAAACTGGCTGGCCTGTGGCTTCTTGGTGGAGGACTTGTCTACTATACACAAAGTCTTGGGTTCAAACCTCCAAGTAATAAAAAAGCAACAAGTACAATAGTAGAATGACATAGTGGTAAAGAAGTAAAAATGTGAAAGATGGATCTATTGAAAATAATGGATAGAAAGCAAAAGAACACCTCAATATCAGAAAAGAACATAGAAAGATAATTAGTAAGATCTAATTTATCAAAGCACATGCTCTTGATATACACCAATTTTTTATTACACTATGTTTTAGTATAATCTCACACTGTATTTTCATTAAAAATGATCTAATTAACCTCATCTCTCTGTTCCTCAAATTTTCTAACTTGTAAATCTTTAAAATAGCACTTTGCAAATTATATTTTTGTGTGTGTGTAGAAATTTAGGCTTCCTAAGAAATGTCTCGCTACTATTATGCGGAATCCTAATTCAATTTTGAGTACTTTCAAACATCAGTAACAAATCTACCCAAATACATCATGTACAAATTAGTCTTAAGATCCTTCTTCTGGATTAATTGATTGTTTCGACATTGTGGTTTTGTTTTCATTGGAGTCACCAGGATAAAATGCCTCTTGCCATTTCTGTTTAAATCAATTGCAATTTTAAAAGTCATAATGTTAAGGAAAATAATTCCATTTTGAACTACTTCATTTTGAGTAAACCACAATCATTTCATATTCCATGCATTAAAAAATAAACACAAGATTGATTCATTGGCTACATTAAAATAAACGCTATAGCAGTGATTTTTAAAATAGAAAATAAAGCATTATTTACTGCAACCTGAATTTTCTAAAGATTTCATTTTGAAAAGCAAAAGAAAAACAAACTTAATACCAGAAGTGCAATTTCAAGCAATTAAACCCAGTCAAAATTCCCTCACAATAGGAGTGCTGCTGTTTTGCTACTTGTGTATAAAAGATGGAACTCTGGGTTTCCTTTCCATGTTCATTTCAACATCTGAAAAGAGTAGTCTTACTTCAATATTAAATAGTAAATAAATAAGATCAGCTCATCATATTGTTTCCTCATGGAAGTTGCAATTTACAACAGCAAATAGAGAGCAAGTGCAGGGACCTTCCAGTTATTCCTTTCAACATGCAAAGCAATTTTTTTCATTTAAAAATGATTTTAGTTTAAAATGCTTATGAAATGATTCTTCATTCACCAACTGTTTATCTTCAAGCCCATCTCAGATAACTTTCGCTCTTCTCTGGTCACATTTGTATTCTACATAAAGATGCTCAGTAAATTCTCCTGGTATCAAGTTAAAGGTTATATTATCTTTTGGCAATGGATTACCCACCAGGTGGAAAACCAAAAAAAAGTTGTAGAGCAAAATTGAAAACAGAGAATTTTAATTGGTCCCCAAGTGTGATCATTGTTATTAGCTAAACTCTAATTAAGTGGTGCGAAGTGCATGTTATTAGCATGTACCTGAAATTACATAATTTTTTCTTTTTTCTTTTTTCTTCTTTTCCTTTTTCCATTTTCTTTATGCTTGCACAATTTTGAGATCATCATTGATCTATCAAAATATGACTGTCATGTAAAAATTAATAATGATATAATTCACATAGTTAAAATTTTCAATGCTGGTAAAAGTAAGAACTGTTTTAATGATTTTTTTTTTTTGGTACTAGGGCATTGAACCCAGAGCCTCACACATGCTTTATAAATGCTATGCCACCGGGTTACAACCCCAGCCCATTTTTAATTTTTTTATCTTATAACAGACGTGCAAGCTGTCTCTGGCCTTGACCTTATGATCTTTCTGCCTTATGCATCCCGATTAAAGGCATGAAACGCTGCTTTCAGCCAATGATGATATTTTTTTAAAAAGCTCAAATAGTGCCTACAATTTATGATCAAATTAGATAATTTGTGTAGAAAATATTATAATTATGTTTTCTTTTTTCCTTACAGTGAAGGATTATAGTGTCATATATAGTTCAGAAAATATTTTGCATTTAACAAATATTCTTCTCCTAACACTGCAAAAGATAGACTACAAAAGTTTGTTTCCATTTTAGATTAAAAGACACTATAATGCTAGGAAGTTCTGTAATTTGAGCTCAGTCACACTGTCAGTGAATAGAGTCATAAGCTACTACACAGTCAAAATATTTAAATGATATTGGTTTTATAGTGTATTTTGTCTAGTTCAGATGATCAAGGTAAGGCACAAGTTTTGTTCCATTTCTTTCAGATTTAAACTGTTTGCTTATCATTAATTACCATCCAAGATATATGCTAGTGAAGACATATTTCCCAAAGTATCCTTTTGATTTGGTTTGCCATAGGACCCTCATTTGGGACCAAAATATATTTCCCTTTTTTGTAATCATTTAAAATCTTTGGTGAGGTTGAGTATCAAGTTAGATTGTAGGAGGTGAATGAGAAAGTCATAGAAAAAGAGAAAAGCTCATATTTTCTTTGAACTTTTAAAATGTTTTGCTAGAAGATAAAAGTGATACTGTTCTGAGGTTGTATGATCTGATTGTTGCCTTGTTGAAGTTTTTTGTCATTGTTTGTTTGTTTATTGAGACAGGGTCTTGTTAAATTACCCAGACGGCCTCTGGTCTCAAACTTGTGATCCTCCTGCCTCTGCCTCCTGAGTCACTGGGATTATAGGCTTACACTACCTCGCCTGGCACATTGTTGAAGTTGATGAATGAATCCAAGTTATTGGTTTTGGCACAAGAAAAAGCATTACTCCCACAAAAAGGGTGGATTCTGGAAGAAATCTGTCATTCTTTTGAAAGTATTGACTTAATATTAACCAGTAGAATTTAGATAAATACCAGATGTGGTTGTTTTAGCAGCATGGTATGAAATTCCTAACCCTAAATGAATCATCTCCAGAGCTTGTACTTCAACTTTTTGGTTAGGGTCCAGACGTAGTTCTCACAAATGTCAACTGTGCTGCTACTGCTAATATCCAAAGACATATATCATGTTAGTTTGGGGGACTGAAAATCTGTGTTGTCTTTCAGTAAATACAGGTTATGGAGCCTGCTACTATTTATTTTTATGTTAATAACAGATTGTTTCTCTGTAAAATGAAGTTAGGCTTATATTGAAGGAATTGTGTGAAGATTTAGTTGTTGTTAGATGCCATGAAGTTGGTGTCTGACTCTTAGTGACACTACATACAACCGGTGAAACACTATTGTCAGTGCTTCTCTGCTACTCATAGGGTTTTCAATGGCTGATTGCTTTTTGAGTGTGAGTTGCTGGGTCCTTCTCCCAAGCCTATAGCATCTGGTATTCCCAGGCGGTCTCCCATCCATGTACTAATCAGGACCAACCCTGCTTAGCTTCTGAGTTCTGATGGGATCGGATGCCACAGTGGTACAGCTGCAGGCCTTATCATCATACATCTATCAAAATGGCTAAAGTCAAGAACAGTGACAATGCTGGGCACTGTGGCACACACCTATACTCTCGGCTACTCAGGAGTCTGAAGCAGGATGATCATAACAAAGGCAGCCTGCCCAATTTAGTACACTCTGAGTCAAAAAAGAAAATATAAAGGAAATGAAATAAAATAGAATAAACAAACAAAAAAATGAGGCAGAGTACTGGGAGATGAAGATTAAGGTAGAGTACTCGCCTAACATTCAAGCGACACTGAGTTTAGTGGTGTACCAATAAACACCCAATTGAAAAAAAAAAAAAAAAGCTGTGACAACACCAAATGCCTTTGAGGATATAGAGGAACAGGAACTCTTCCTTGCTGGTGGGAACGGAAAACTGTACAGCATCTTTCTTTGAAGATAACTTGGTAGATTTTTATTCTCTGTTACTTGAGGGTTGAACTCAGGGCATTGCACATACTTTGGAAGTGTTCTACCATTGAGCTGAATCCTCAGACCACTTTTAATTTTTTATTTTGACTCAGTGTCTCACTAACTTATGAAGGCTGCCCCTGGCCTCAATCCTACAATCCTCCACCCTCCACCTCCCAAGTCACTGGAGTAGGAGTTATGCACCACTATACCAGGCAGTGGGGCAGCTTATTTCCAAAGTTAACACAGGTTTATCATACAGTTTAGCAATGCCACTACTCTTTATGATGATTTGAAAACTAGCATATATACAAATACTTGCCATGTGTATTTACAGCATAACTTTCTTCATAGTCAACCAAAGATTCAATGGAGCAAAGATGCCTTTCAATAGTGAATGGATAATAAGACTATAGTAATTTCATACAATAGAATAATATTCTGTGATAAAATAAAATGAGCCACCAAGTCACAAAAACATATGGAGAAACTTTAAATGCTAAGTAACAGAAATGGTATTGAAAAAACCATAAAACTATAATTCTAACTATATAATATCCTGGAGAATACAAAATACAGAATACAACCTATGGAGGAAGTAAAAAGACTAGTTGTTACCATGGTTTTAGATATGATAGAAAGAAATGAAGAATAGATGTAGCACACGGTAATTTTATAGAAGTGAAACTATTCTGTATGATAGCATAATGGTGGATATTGGACTTTCTGCATTTCTTAAATTCCATGTTGTTGTTGTTAGGTGCTGTCCAGTTAGTGTCTGACTCATAAAGACACTATGTACAACAGATGAAACAATGTGGACATGCTTCTCTGCGATTGATAAGATTTTTGAATGGCTGATTGTTTTTTGGGGGTACATTGCTGGGTCCTTCTCCCAACCCTACAGCATCTGGTGTTCCCAGGCTGCCTCCGACTCGTACTAACCAGGCCTGACCTTGCTTAGCTTCCAAGATCTAATGGGATCAGAAGCCACATTGGCATGGCTGTAGGCATCAAATTCCATAGAACTGTGCAAAACAAACAGTGAAACCTGAAGTAAACTATGGGTGTTTCTAATGTGTTAGTATTGGCTCATTGTTTGTGATTAGTTATTTAAATGTACAATCCTAAAAAATATATACCAATAATTAAGACAAATGATAAAGGGTGAGGGACAGTATATTGAAATTGCTCTGAAGTTTTATTTGTAAACTCAAAATCCTCTAAAATTAAATTATATTAAAATTATCCTTTACAAATCTGAAAACAACAAGGATTTTCTTTAAGATGGTACATCCATTCAATGAAATAATATTAAGTAATTAAATTGACTATGTTCTGGATTCATATCAACACATGGATAAGTAGCAAACAATCTGATCTGAAAGGTTGCATGTTGTAGAATTCCATTCCTTTGACATTTTGGGAAAAGCAAAACTATATGAATGGAAAAGAGATAAGTCTTTTCAGGTATTTGAAGAAGAGTTTATCTACAAGACATCCATAGAAAATTGAGCAATGGTAATGGTTTATATAGAATGGAAGTGGATCTATGGATACATGGCGCTAATAATTTTTTTCAAAAACTGCAGAATTTCAATATTAACAAAAGATCAACCAAGATCCCCGAGGATCCTAAGATGGAATACTATATATTTTGTGTTGAGATGTTGAGCATCTTTTGGAGGTTTTGGAATATTTAGGGAATAAGCATTTTATAGAGCACTGTGTAAAAGGATATACAAAGGATTCCTTGATGACTTTACTGAGTTAAAATTATTTTGTGTGGTGAATGTGGCTCTTTGTTGCTATAAAATGTTTGTTGCATGCATGACATACTAAAAGTGCTACTCTGTGAATGCAGCATAATAATAATGAAGATTGCAAAAAAAGACATAGACAGAAGCAGTAATTACTACCTTTACAGCTTTACAGTGTTCCAATGATGGAATGTCATTTCTTTTCAGAGTTAAAAAATTGTGTATTTTACCTAAATAACAAATAAATGCTCAAGCATAAAAAATAAATGTTCAGACAAAGCCAAATTTAAATTAAAAAGTTTTCACATGAAGGAATGAATTCTTAATATGCAGCAGTACCTTTTATTTGACATAAATTCATAAATTAA
>VMDO01030337.1:0-21409 GCA_007922755.1 Pedetes capensis | reverse complement strand
AAGCACACACACACACGTGTGTGCACATAGATACCCACACATACCTCACCTTAACTTACCAATATTTTATTAGGATTTCTGTGTCAAAGTTTCCATGTTGACTGGTCTGTAATTTCTCTTTCTTTTATTATTTTTGATTTGGATACTAAAATCAAAAGAAGAGATGTTTTCCCTCTTTTCTTGAAATACTTCTGTCCTCCACTCTAAGGCAAACCACCACCTGAATTATCCTCTTAATCCTGCCTTTCCTTTATAATTTCTTTAAATATTTCCTCATTTTCTCTCCCCCCCTTTCTCTCCCTTTCCCGACCTTTCCTTTCCCTTCCCTTCTCCCTCACCCTCTCTCTCTTGCCCTGTTTCTTTCCTTTCTTTCCTTCTTTTCTTTCTTTCACTTTGAGACAGAGTCTGGCTAAATTGTACAAGTTGCCTCTTCCCTAGGACTTCTTATCCTCCTGCCTCAGCTTCCTGAGTTGGTAGGATTACAGGTCTGCACCATGGCGCTTGGATTCTTAATGTAAATTTTGTAAAGAATGATTTGAATAAAACTAACAAAGTTTTAAAATGTGGTGTCTTTTGACCAAGCAAGCACATCTTAAATGATTTTTTCAGATGTAATGCAATAACGTCAAAAGAATGTCTGAAAGATTCCTTATCAAAGCATTATTCATGATGAAAATGTAAATCCTTAAACTAATTGTCCAATAATCTGTGATTTTTTAACAAATTATGATACTCCCATACAGCTGAAGAGTATACACTTACAGATTGCTACAAGAAAATGTTCAGGATAAATTGTGAATTTTAAGATGGCCATTTTACCTTTGAAACCTTTTTAGTATTATCTCACTTTGGTTAAAAAAATTTACTTGTACACACAGAAAAAACTTTAGAAGAATATACCCAGAAATGTTGTTGCTGTTTATCATCAGGTACTAGGATATAAAAAGTTTATTTTCTTCATCTTTATTTGTATATTGCTACCTTTTATACCATTAACATTTTAGTTTTTGTAACAAACAAAAATTTTTAAAAAAGGAATTCTAACATCATGCTATTATCAATTTAATGAAAAATATCTGGTGTTAGAAAGGAATCATCAAATACTCCCGTGTGTGTGCATGCGAGTGCACATGCACACGCTACTGCCATGCATATTTTTAAACAAATTTTTAAATTTCTTTTTACAATTAATTTTTTTTACATATTGCCATGCATATGCATGTGCACACTATGTTGTGTGTATAAATTGTCACCTTAGGAGTGTCTAGTATCCCAGAACATTTTTTATTCTGGGAAATCTCAAAACAAGCTAGAGTCTGGATGTCCCATTTCCTAGTTTCTTGGTACTGATAATGAGTCATGTGACTTAGCTTTATCCAGAATGGTACCACACAGGACAATAGTCCTAACCTCTCTTAGCCTTAATTTCTTCATCTACAAATTACACTGAATATTCAGCAAGATGTTAGAATTTCACACGTTCTGTACTCATTTCAAATTCCTGCATCTGTTTCTATATTTCACAGTTCACATTACATAAGCACTTTGAGTTCAGGGATACCTGTATTCTCTTCGACACTACTTGCCAATACTATCAACTCATTCTATCTCACAGGGCTAATGAAACTTGTAAGAATAAATCCAAACGTTTACGGATAATTCATAGGTTGCTGGAGTACTGCTAGAGAAATTAGAAGTAACCCAGAAGCTGCATTTTAGCCAGACTCATCATGCTCTGTTCAGATAAAAACAAATAAAATAATAGCCTATATCCAAAAAACATTACAAAATGAAAAAATAATGTAAGTCATTACTGAAGTGTCAGAAACAAAAATCAATGTAGGACTTCGTTAGCAATGTATGTTAAAAGATCATAAAATTCCATTTTCTTCTCTCCCTAAACTACATTGATAGCAGCTATCCCAGTGGCACATCTCACACCCCTAAATCTTCCTCAAACTCTAAATTTCATTAAAATGACTCTTTCATCCAATATATTCCCTCCTCTAGGTTTTCTGGATTATTTTCTCCCTCTGACCTACTAATATAGGAGAAGGACCTGGTAGCCCACTCCTGAAAAAAGCAGCCATTGAAAACTCTATGAATAGCAGAGAAGCAGTGACAATAGTGTTGGGCATGGTACCGTGTTGGGGAGTGTTTTGTCCTGTTATACATAGGGTTACTATGAGTCTGACCCAACTCGATGGCAAATAACAACAACAATAATAATAATTTACTAATATAAATCAACCTAGTCTTCTAGGCTTTTCTCAATTTTATTCCTTTCTCAATATATAAAACAGCACAGACAGACAGACAGACAGACACACACACACACACACACACGTGCGCACGCACACACACTGTCCTTGAAACTGAGCAGGCCAAAAGAGAATGATTTACTAACTTTTAAGTATTACTAGCCTGCAGCCATACCACTGCGGTGTCTGATGATGTCAGATCTTAGAAGCTAAGCAGGGTCAGGCCTACTTAGTACTTGGATGGGAGACCGCCTGGGAACACCAGGTGCTGTAGGCTTGGGAGAAGGACCCAACAACCTACCCCCAAAAAGTCAATCCACTATTGAAAACCATATGAACAGTGGAGAAGCACTAATAATAGTGTTCTGTCTGTTGTACACAGGGTTGCTATGAGTCGTACACTGACTTGATGGTACCTAAAACAACAAGTCTTACTAATTTCTTAAGCGGGGCTGGGATTTAGCTCAGTTAGTAGAGTGCTGCTCTGCACTCTGAGGATCTGGGTTTGATCCTCAGCATCGCAAAAATGGGAGGATGTGATAATGCACTCCTAAAGCAATCCTGAAACAATTGCCATCAAAAACCCTATGAGGGTTGTTATGAGTTGGACTGGATTCGAAGGCACCTAACAACAACAATAACAACAACAACAATTTCTTAAACCTCCCTTCCTGCCACCTTCCAAGATTTCTCATTTCTCTTTTCTTCACACTGTCTATCACATCCACATAGACCCTGTAGGTTTGTGCCCATAGCTCAATACAATAATGGTTCATATATAATAAACCCAGAGGTAATATACTAAATGGAGAAAAGCTGAAAGTTCTACCTTTAAGATCAGGTACAAAAGAAACCATGACCACTTTACTACTTCTGTTCACCATTAGTACTTCAAGTCATAGAGTAACGAGGCAAGAGAAATAAACAAAGGCATTTGATTGCTAATTGTGGTTGTCAACTTGATTGGACTGACAGATGCCCAGAAAATGACTAAAGCATTCTTCTGGTTGGATCTGTGAAGGTGTTTCCAGTGATGACAAGCACATAAGGCACTGAACTGAGCAGGGAAGGGAAAGACACACCCTAAATCTGGGCCACACCATTCAGTAGGGTGGTATCCCAGATGGAAAAAAAAAGGAGAAAAGGAGGAAGCCCACCCAGGTTTGCAATCTCAGTTCTTCTCAACGGGGTGTGCTTTTTGCTGCTGCCATTGCCCACCAACATCAGATTCCACCTTCTACAACCTTTGAACATGGACTCATAGCAGTGATTCTCTAAGGAGCTTCCATGTGTTTAGCCTCAGACAGGGGCTGCTGCTTTGGTCTCTCTGTTCTGAGGCTTCCAGCTTCGTGGGCTGGACGGCTACTGGTTTCTATGGCTTTCCAGCAAGCAGATGTCCATTAAGGGGCTATCCAGTTTCTGATTGCGTAAGATAATCTAATAAATATCCTTTAATAAATAAATAAATATCTCTATATAGCTATAGCTATAGCTATAGCTATATCTATACATATATTTTATTTTTTCTGTTTCTTTAGAGAATCTGACAAATACAGCATCTAAATTGGAAATGAGGAAGTCAAACTCTTCCTGTTGGCAGACAGTATGATCTTTAATACACAGAACTGAAAGAACAAAAAACCTCTTAGAACTAAGAAACAAATTCAGTTGTACATGCTAATAGTGAATTATCAGAAAAATAAATCAAGAAAACAATTTCGTGTATAATGGCCATCACAAAAAAGATACCTATGAATAAGTTTAACCAAAGAAGTGAAAGAGCTCTATACTGAAAAAACATAAAAATACTGATACAAAAATAGAAGAAAATACAAAAAAATGGAAAGCTAACCTAAGTTCATGAATTGGAAGAATAATAGTTAAAATGTCCATAGTACTCTAACTGATCCATAGATTTAATGCAATCTTTATCAAAATACTGATAGTATTCATACAGAAATAAAAAATACAAACCTAAAACTCATATGGAACCACAAAAGACCTTAAATATCCAAAGCAATCTTGAGCACAAAAACCAAAGATGAAGAAATAATAGCATCTGCCCTCAAAATACATTACAAAGTTATGGTAAACAAAACAGCATAGTGTTGGCATGAAAGCAGATACATAGACTAATAGGACAAAAAGGAGAACACAGAAATAAATCCAACCATCTACAGCCAACTGGTGTTCAACAAAGGTACTAACAACACATATTAGGGAAAGGCTATCCTCTTCAATGCAAAGGGCTACAAAAACTGGATAACCACATGCAGAAGAATGAAGCTCGATCTCTATTAAACATATTCAAAAGCCAACACAAAATCGATTTAAGAATGTAAAATCTGGATCAATCAAACTATTAGAAAAAAACACAGGAAAAACACTTAATGACATTGGAATAGGCAAAGATTGTTTTAAGTAGGACCTCAAAAGCACAGGCTGCAAAACCAAAGATAGACAGATGAGATTGTATTAAACTAGCAAATGTTTGCACAGGAAAGGAAACAATAGAGTAAAGAGACAACCTATGAAATGGGAGAAAAGGTTATGCATCTTATAAGGGGTTACTAGCCAGAATATATAAGAAACAACGCAATAGCAGAAAATCAAATAACCTGATTAAAACATTAACAAAAGACCCAAAAAGACAATTTTCAACAGAAGACATACAAGTGGCCAAAAAGTATATGAAAAATATTCAACATCACTAGTAATTAAGGAAATGTAAATCAAACCCACAATAAGATATTATCTTAAATGTATTAAAATAGCTACTGTGAAAAAGATAAAAGATAACAAATACTAGCAAGGATGAGAAGAAAAATGAATTTTTATATGCTGTTGGTGAGAATGTAAATAAGTACAGCCATGGTAGAAAGGAATAGGTAGGTATCTCAAAAGTTAAAAATAAACCACCATATAGTCCTTTAAGCCACCAGCAAGTACCACTCAAAGGAAATGAAATCAGTGTCTTGAAAAGATATCTGTACTCTCATGTTTACTGAAACAGTATTCACAATAACCAAAATATGGAAACACCAAATGGCCATCAGCAGGTGAACGCAGAAGAAAATGTGCTATAATATACATAGTGGAATTCTATGCAGCCATAAAAAGGAGGAAATCCTGTCATTTGTGACAGCATGTGAAATAATACAGGCATAGAAAGAAAAATACTGCGTCTCACTCACATTGAACCTACAGTAGTCAAACACATGTAAGCATAGAGTAGAGAGTAGTTGCAAGCTCCCACATACCTGAGAGCTTGTTGTGCTTTGGGGGCCTGCATGTTGCTGTGATACTGAAAGCTATGCCACTGGCATTTCAGATACCAGCAGAGCCACCCATGGTGGACAGGTTTCAGCTGAGCTTCCAGACAGACTAGAGAGAAGGACCGAGTAGCCCATTCTTGAAACAATTAGCCATAATATGCTCCAACACATAGGCAAGTATTTCCTCAACAAGACTCCAATTGCTCAGGAAAAGGCACCAACAATTGACAAATAGGATTACACAAAACTAAAAAGCTTCTGTACAGCACAAGAAATAATCAACAGAGTAAAGGGAAAACCCACAGAATGGGAGAAAATCTTTGCATCCTACACATCTGACAGAAGACTAATTTCTAGAATACACAAAGAACTTAAGAAATCAAACACCAAGACAACAAATAAACCAATAAATAAATGGGCAATGGACCAGAACAGACAGTTCTCAAATGAAGAAGTACGAATGGTCAATAAACACATGAAAAATGCTCCATATCCCTTGCCATTTAAATCCCAGCCCCTTGCCATTAGGGAAATGCAAATCAAACTAACACTGAAATTTTATCTCACTCCAGTAAGAATGGCCAAGATTAATAAATAATAATAAATGTTGGTGATGATGCAGAGAGAAAGGATCTCCTTTACACTGCTGGTGGGACTGTAAATTAGTTCTCCCACTTTGGGAATCAATATAAAGATACCTTAGAAAATTAAGATTAGAACTTCCATATGATCCAGCTATATCACTCCTAAGAATATACCCAAAGGAAGATAAGTCATCATACCGGAGGGACACCTGCATGTCCATCTTTAAAGTAGCACTTTTCACAATCACAAGGGTATGGAACCAAGCAAGATGTCATCAACAGAGGAGTGGACTGAAAAATTGTGGTATATATATACACAATGGAATATTATTCAGCAATAAAGAAGAATGAAACCATGTCATTTGCAGTAAAATGAGTGGAATTAGAGAACACTGTCTTAAGCAAACAAACCCAGTCCCCCAAAGAGAAATATCATATGTTCTCATTCATATGTTGGAGCTAAATCTAACATAATGGGAGAAAATAAATCTATACGTATATAGATATATAAATATGAACAATAATACTTATCTAAGAAGGGAAAATATAAGCAAAGTAGAAAGAAGTGGGGAGGGGATCAGTGGGTGGGTATGGAGGTGGGTGAAAGAGGAAAGGTGAGAGGGAAGTAGAGGCAAAATGGGGAGAGGAAAATCTGAAAATATATGATGCAACTATATGAATACATGGGTAAAAATAGGGGAAATAAAAGAAACAAATCAAGGCGACTATAACCCATGATTGCATATGATTTTTATTACATATTAATTAAAATCCCTTCTTTCTTTTTTCTTCTTTAGTTTACACGATTCTGTAAAATGTATAAGTTGATGAAAGTGTAACAAAAGGTGATATAATAGTTGCATAATGGATATAGCAAAATTTTATGACTCTGTACCCTACAACATTTATAAAGAAAAATAAAATAAAATGAAAAATTCAGCAACAAAAAAAAAAAAAAGAAGGAAAGAAAGAAAGAAAGAAAAAAGAAAAGGAAAAAAAGAAAACCCTATCAAACATAGTGCCAGAAAATAAGCCCCCTGCCCCCCCACAGGCTGGAAGGCATTCACAGAGGACTGGGGAACAGTTGCCTTCTCAAAGTAGAGTTGAAATTAAGGATGGGAATGGAATAAAGCCCCTATGACCTCCTTTTGCAGATGTGGCACAACTCAAAATAAGAAGAAACACAGTGTCTGCAACAAAGGGCTCAAATGAAAACAAGGATCTATGGCCTTTTCTAAGAGTAAGTGGAATTTTTTCATCAATAAAGTTCTTTCCCTAAGTTAGGGAATAAGGTGATTAATGGCCAGAAAGCAGAAAAGTTCCAGACAGAAGCCAGGCATCAAACAATGCTCAAGGTTTTCTAATAGTCAAAAGATGAGGAGAAATTTAATTCTTTTTACTTAAAATATTGAAATGGAGTTAGATTCAACTGTGCTCATGTCCCTTCCTGACCTAACTTTTGTTATTCATTTGTACAAGGCCCTCATAAATTCATAAAGCATGGTCTACAATTTATCTTTTATTTAAGACGATAATAAAGAACAATGTCATATACTTCCCAGAAATTTGAGCACTATAACTTTCCAAGCCTTATGTTCGGCCTCGTTATGATTCATGGAGTCATTCAAAGAAACACAATCAGGTGACATCTACTGAATTTCAAATACAGTACTTAAGCTCCTGTGAACCACCTTTGAAAGGCTGGAACTGAAAATCCAGGACTGTTAAAAAAAGTGAACTACGATTCCAACCAAATGTAAACTTCTTGAGGGCGCCAATTTTGTGGGTCTTTAACCACTACTTCACCAGTGCCTACCACAATGCCTGGCACACAGCAGACACTCAGGAAATATTGAATGGATAAATAAGTGAATAAAAGAGTAAACAATAATTCCTAAGTATTTATGTGAGTTGTCAGCCTACAAAAAAATGCTCAAGTACAAAGTTAAATAATGAATTAATTTTATTTATAATTTATGATATATTATCCTTAATTTGAAAAATTTCAAATAATATAGATTGGAGGTAGGATGTCCCATTTCCCATTTTATGTAAAAATTCTTCAATGTATACATATGCAAAATCAGTGTTATAGTTTCACTACTAGTGTTTCATACTGAGGTATTTTCATCCATTCTTTCTTAGTAAAAACAATAGGAATATGAAGAGTAACTGTAGCCACTTTTTTCTAATCTCAACAAGTATAGCCACTGTAATATTGCCTTTACATCCATTATCATATTCACTTTCCACATTTTCAAGATTGAAAAAAACCTGAAGTTTAAAGTCATATTTGCCTAAGGTCACAAAAATGGTAGAACTCAGGTAAAATCAGTTTAATTCTAAAGTAATAAGTTTACTCACTCCAACAGCTAATGTCCATACAGCGACTCATACTACATCTGGTCTGTATCCAATCCCAGGCATGAGAGAATATTCAGCCATTTTTCAACATTTATTGAACACCTACCATACTGTAGGATCTCCTAAAGATCACTTATAATTCTGAATTATAATTTAAAAAATGGCATATACAAATGTTCTTCTCTGGAATCTTAGTGTTGAGAACTACCCTCTGAAAGTATCTCTACTCTGTATACATGCGTGTATTATTTGTGTGCTTTTTTTGGACTTATTAAACTATATACTTCTTTGAGACAGGGTAGTATAAGACTGTTTTTTGTATGTCTTAAAATGCCTACTGCTTTGCTCACAACAAGATTTTAATAAACATTGCCGAAAAATAACAGTATACATAAACTGAACTAATTTTCCTTACCTGAGAGGAAATTTAAATAAAAATTTTATCTTTTATGTTTTCTGTCAGTTATACTACAATTAAAAAAAACCTCACATAAATGCCAAGACAGAACAGATTTACTACTTTAAGTATTTTATTTAATTGGCAGTCTATAGCCATACCACCAGGGCAACAAAGCCCATTAAATCTCAGAAGTTAAGCAACATCAGGACTGGATAGTACTTGGATGGAAGACCTCATGGGAGGGAATATGAGGTGCTGTAGGCATGGTAGAAGAATCCAGTAGCTTACTCTAGAAACAGTCTAGAGTAAGTAAACAGTCTAGAAACAGTCTAGAGAAACAGTCTGTCACTGAAAACACTATGAATAGCAGAGAAGCACTGACAATAGTGCTGGGCATGGCACAGTGTCAGGAAGTATTTCATTCTGTTGTACATACGGTCACTATGAGTTGGACCTTCTTGGATTGCACCTAACAACAACAACAGTTTATTCATAAGTTTTAATAAACTGTAAATTTTCATGGAAGCAAATATAAAATTCTATTTTGATAAGTTTAATGTTTCATATAAATAGGCTTTGCACATTTCTCATATATTACAACACTAGGTAATGTTCTTTTGATAATGTGGCCTTTTCCTATAATTTATGTTGATGTACGTGAATGCACAAAGATAAATAGATTCCATTTTTAGAAGTATAAATAATTTTTCTATTTTCTCTATGGCTACAATGATTACAGAAATATATGAACACTTGATTCTATAAAAACATATGGAAAAAAGAAACCACATTCTGATAGGGATTATTTTAATTCTGCATCTGACAATGCATTTTGCTTCTTAGAAATAAAATCAATCTGAAAGTATAGATCTTAATCTCTCATGGTGTTCTGTGTGTGTGTGTGTGTGTGTGTGTGTGTGTGTGTGTGTGTGTGTGCAAGAAAAGATATGTGGCAATTCATGCTATGCATTAGAGATCAGAATCTTGCCCTAAGTTTACATGATTGATGGGTTTCTATGTGAACAGGCATAAATGTGAATAGCAACTGCAATAATGCTTACCCAGAAAGAAAGAGTGAGTTAATTCAACCTCAAACATTTTCCTCTTCTATCTTTAGGATTAAATTAGATCCATTATACCAAAATGTTTTTGAAACCATACACAAAATCCTATGTTTTGCTTAAATATAACACAAAACAGCAAAGACATACACATTCATAACATAATTCTAGTAGACAGACTAGACACTGATGTTAGCTATTCATAGAAAAGCCCATTCAATAACCAATTTTTGAAGTTACATATTTGCCCCAAACAAATCATTCACTTTTAAGTCCTAAAGAAATTTTGAGAACAGAAAAACTTGCTACAAACTGGTGTGTGTGTGTGTGTGTGTGTGTGTGTGTGTGTGTGTGTGTATGTATATATATTGTTGTTGTTGTTAGGTGCCATGGAGTCGAGTCCAACTCATAGTGACGCTTATAGGGTTTTCAATGGCTGTTTTGGGATTGCCTTGGGAGTGGATTGCCACGTCCTTCTCCCATTTTGCGGTGCTGGGAATCGAACTCAGGACCTCAGAGACTGCAGAGCAGTGCTCTACCAATTGAGCTAAATCCCAGCCCATATATATATATGATATGTGTATATATATATATAATATATATATAATATATAAAATATATAAAAATATATATTTTATAAGTCTGTACTGACCAAATACACATACATAAATGCTGTTTGTTTTACTAAACCTAAGGATTCTCACTGAATATTCCATTTGGCTTTAAGACTAGAAACTACTGAGGTAAGTGCTCTACCACTGAGCTTCATACCTAGCCCTAAATCAGAAACTTCCTTAATTATTCTTCTTGGATAGGAGAAAAAAAAAGTATACCCAGTAGAGAAAAGGATGTTGCACAGAACATTGGCCTCACTGTGATTAATATTTTTAATTGAATTACAATCAAGCAGTTTGGGATAGTTTTGAAACTGGAAACTTTGGGAGACACAGACTTATAGAATGAATTTAACTAATCTGCACTAATGGTATACAGAAGTGAGATCTTGAATGAGTCACCCCTTAGAGTAACATATGACCTTCCCATATCATAGAATATTTATGGCAGTAAAGGGATATAGTATTAATGTCAACTAAGTTCTAGACCCTGTGCCCATGCTTTATTTATATATATATACATATATATGTATATGTATATATATGTGTATATATACATATATACACATGTATATATGTGTATATATACATATACATATATATGTATATATACATATATACATATATATTTCACATTTAATGTCCACAACCAACCCTTTGAGGTGTATATGGCCATTTCTACATTATATTTAATGACAGTGACAATGAGAAATTTGAAGTAATATGAGGTGTGATTAAAAAATGGTGAATCTCTAAATTTAAAAAAATTATTACTCATTAAAGAGGACTTCCAAAACTGCCTTAGAAAGTGGGAAGAATGATGAAATAAGGGTGGTTGAAGCCAGGGGGAATATATTGAAGGGTATTTATGGCTATGTGTCTTTTACTATAATACATTTTTTCTTTAACTATTCACTATAACTTGTTCACACCTCATACAGTAATATGATGCATAGTAGGAAACTAACCTAGGTCTAAACGACTACACTGATCATGAAGTAAAATAATATACATGAATTTGAAACAAGTAATGAAAAGAACTGGTAAATTTTAAAGTAAGAAGACCCAATAATTCCAATTCTGATAATGGGGGAGTAACTCTCCCACTGATAACAATTACAAACTGGGAGTTCTGGTTAAGATGGCAGATGGTTAGCAGTCACACTTTAACTGGAGACGTAAAGCTCTCAACTCAGAATGGAAAAAGACTGAAGAGCAGCTTTAATTATTGAAAAATAGGATTGAGTGAGGACAACTGGCCAAATGTAGAAATTAAAACAACTGAGAAGAGATAGAAACAGTGGGGTGACTCACCAGGATCTCCAACCCAGAGCAGCAACAGTGAAAGATTTCAGAAGATATGGTGCCCTTTGGGAGAGTGCATGGCTGGTGAGAGGTATTGTGGGGGGTGTGGGGAAGAAGCAGAGGTCTGTAGAACACTCCCAGGAGTAGGCTGGACAATGCAGCCCCAAGGCGGGGCCTCAGACCTGGGGACTGCAGTTCTTTTAACCTAGGGGAGACCGTCACCTTTCAGGGCTCTGGTACCTCTGGAACCACAAGTCAGAGAGAAACTGTTTGGGCTGTGGCTCTTTGGGGGTTGGGAGTACCCAGGATGGAGAGAAGCAGCTGGTGCTGTGAGAAACAGGAGCCAGGGAGAGACTGATAGGGCTGTGCCGCATTTAGGCACAGGGAGTGCCAGAAATGGAGAGAAGTGGCTGATGCTGCTGGAAAAATGAGCCAGAGAGAGACTGATCAGGCTGTGGCATGTTGGGGGACCAGGAGTGCAAGGGATGGAGAGATGTGGCTGGTGCTGCTGGAACAGTGAGCTGGAGAGAGACTGATCAGGCTGTGGCGCGTTTGGTGGCTGGGAGCACTGGGAATAGAAAGAAGAATCCAGGGCAGTGCTGGCTGCAGAGGCTGTAGCTAGAGCTCAGCCCAGGAGCCTAAGGCTGGGACCCTCTGGAAGGATCAATGCCAGTGAATCACCATCATCCCACTGAGGCAGGAGCACATAAGGAGAACCTCTTTCCCCATGGAGGAGTTGAGATATGGAGCCTGCCACACATGGGAAAGGACTTCATCATAATCTTTCAGGAACTTAGGACCAGATAGTGGCAGATAGGGGCAGTGGCCTTCGTGTGAGTTTCAGGTGAAGGGTGGAAAGCAGGTGTGGTGACCCAGCATAGCTTGCCCTAATAGGGAAGAGCATGCACCCATGTAGGCTGATGAGGGAGTGGGCACCAATGGTGCTAAACTTGGAGACTTGGTGGCAGGGAGTCAGACAGTTCATGAATCAGAGGGACCAGAAAGGGTGAGACAGCTGTTTGACAAAATCCAGAAAAAGGGTGGATGTCTTAAGGAACTGGGTGACATTCACATAGTCTGAATCAATCAGGGCAAGTTGAGCAGATTAAAGCTGCTAGGTTTCTATTTCTTTTCTTTTTTCACTTTCAGAGTGGGTTGACTGGCTCTGGGCTTCAATATTATTTTGTTTCTCTCTATTTCTGAGACGATCAAGTGGTTTAGGGGTTTTATTTTTTAAGATATATTTGTCTGTTTACTAATCAAAACCAAAATTAGACTTCTAACACCTCTACATTGGCTGGACTTTGTACCCAGACCAAACAATGGGCAAGCCTCAACAGAAAAACACACAAAACATGAAAAGCCAGACTAGATGGAAAGTCCCAATGGACCAAAGTCCTTCAATGGATAATTTCAAAGTAACCAAATTCTTAGGGATGCCAGAAAAAGAATTTAGAAGTTTGCTTACAAATATGTTGAAAGACCTGAAGGACACCAAAATGAGAGCAAATGAAACACTAGGCAAAAATGTATCTAACTTGGAAGAAAAACTCAGCAAAGAAATTGAGATCCTGAAGAAGAATCAAACAAAAATGCTAGAATTACAAAGCAAAGTCAACCAACTTAATAATACAGTAATATCCAGACTGGATAAAGCCAAAAACAGTACCTCTGGTACTGAAGAAAAAATTGAGGATCTTGTCTGTTCAGAGGCCAAGAAAGAAAAATGAGGAGGTATGACTAATACTTTCAAGAGGTCTTCGATAAAACGACGAGATGTAACCTGTGAATTTAGGGAGTTCATGAAGGAGCGAAAATAACATTAGATGGAAACATTAAGTAGGAAATCTACTTAATGAAACTAATAGCTGAGAACTTCCCTAAACTAAGGAAAGAAATAGATACCTACCTAACTGAAGCATCCAGAACTCCAAATAGAGTAGACCAGAAGAGATACTCTCCACAACACATAATTGTGATGCTAAACCTAGACCAGGAAAAAGCTATTCTACAAGATGCAAGAGAGAAATGACAAATCATGTACAAAGGCAAAACCATCAGAATAATAGCTGACTTATTAACAACTTTAAAGTCAAGGAAAGCTTGGTCAGACATCATTGAAGTCCTGAAAAATAACTGCCAACCAAGATTGCATTACCCAGTGAAACTATCTTTTAAAAGAGATGGAGAGTTCAAGACATTCCATGATATTGACATGTTTAAAGAATTTGCGATCATCAAACCAGCATTGCAGAGGATCCTTAATGAAGTATTGCATATGAGAGATGTAAGACAACCCCAAATGCAAGGTCAAAGGAATGAATAATAACTATGAGGGGAACCTAAGAATACAACAGGCTTAATAGAAATAAAAAATTAGAAACAAACACCAAACTGATGCAGAATATTAAGCTCCTCTAAGTAATTGTTGTTGCTGTTGTTAGGTGCCATCGAGTCGGTATCCAACTCACAGCGACCCTGTGTACAACAGGAGAAACACTATTGTCAGTGTTTCTGTGCTGTTCATAGGGTTTTCAGTGGCAGATTGATTTTTGGGAATGGGTTGCTGGGTCCATCTCCCAAGCCTATAGCACCTGGTGTTTCCGGGCAGTCTCCTATCCAAGTACTAACCAGGCCCGACCCTGCTTAGCTTCCGAGATCTGAAGGGATCAGATGCCACAGGGCTACGGCTGCAGGCTCTAAATAATTACCCTAAATGTAATAGTCTCAAGTCATCATTCAAGAGGCACCAATTGACCAACTGCATTAAGAAACAAAAATCCTCCATATATGGGATTCAACAGATCTACCTCATCTGCAAAGACCATGAAAGTCTGAAAACTAAAGGCTGGAAAACAATATAGCAAGCATGTGGGAACCAAAACCAGCAGGTGTAGTGATAGTAATTTCTGACAACTTAGACTTCAGTCCTAAACTAAAAAGAGACAAAGAAGGTCAGTAAATATTAGTTAAAGGAATAGTCAACCAGGAACTCATAATGATACTTAATATTTATTCACCAAACAGAGGTGCACAGAGCTTTATAAAGTAAATTTTATTGGAGATAAGGAACCATGGAGCCAGACATAATAATTATGAGAGATTTCAATACCCCACTTTTGTCAAGAGATAGGTCCATCAAAGTAAAAATTAGCAGAGAAACAATGTACTTAAATAGCACCATTGACCATCTGGACTTTACAGATGTCTACAGAATAGTCCATCCATCAGATGCAGAATATACATTCTTCTCAGCATCTTGTGGAACTTTTTCTAAAATAGACCACATTTTAATCCACAAAATGGCCTCAACAAATACAAAAAATTTTGAATCATCCCCTGTACCTTATTAGAAAACAATGAAATAAAACTAGAATTCAAAAACAAGAAAAATCTCCGAAATGCTACAAATGCCTGGAGACTAAATAACATACTTTTGAATGATCAATCAGTCATTGAAGAAATTAGAGAGGAAATTTAAAATTTTCTACAATCAAATAAGAACGAAAAACTTCTTACTAAAGGCAGTTCTAAGAGGGAAGTTCATAGCTGTGAATGCCTTCAACAATAAGTTAGGGAAGGCCCAATTAAATAACTTAATGACACACATTAAGGCACTAGAAGGCCAACAATAAGCCAATCCCAAAAGGGGTATACAGAAAGAAATTATGAAGATCAAGACAGAAATTAACCAATTAGAAACTAAAAAGACCATACAAAGAACTAACAAAACTAAGAGCTGGTTCTCCAGAAAAGGTCACAAACCCGACATGCCCTTGGCCAGACTCACCAAAAAAAGTGAGAAAAGGCTCAAATTTTAAAAAATCAGAGAAAAGGGTCAGAACCATGGATACCAAGGCAATCCAGAAGATTATCAGGGAATACTTTGAGAAATTGTACTTCCCCAAAAATGAAAATATAGAAGAAATGAATAAGTTCCTTAACACATACAAATTACCAAAATTAAGCTTGGAGGACACAGCAAATTCAACAGATCCATTACATTCACTGAATTAGATACTAATCTCCCAACAAGAAGAGTTCAGGTTCTGATGGGTTCAGAGTTGAATTCTATCAAACCTTCAAGAAAAATTAATACCTATTATCAACTTATTTCATAAAATAGAAAAGGAAGGGACACTTCCAAAATCATTCTACAAAGCCTGTATAACCCTGATACCAAAACTGGACAAGTACCCCTCAAAGAAAGAGAACTACAGACCAATTTCCCTGATGAATATTGATGTTAAAAATCTTCCATAAAATTCTGGCAAACTGAATTCAGCAACATATATAAAAGATTATACACCATGTTCAGGTGGGCTTCATTCCACAGATGCAAGTTTGGTTCAACATGCAAAAATCAATTAATGTAATTCAACATATTATAAGACTTGCAGACAGAAATCACATGATCATCTCAATTGATGCTGAGAAGGTCTCCAACAAAGTGCAAAATCCTTTCATGATAAAAGTACTGTATAAATTAGGCATAGTAGGAACTTATCTCAACATCATAAAGGCCATTTATGACAAACCTACAGCCAGCATCATATTAAATGGGGAAAAATTGAAACCATTCCCTCTAACATCAGGAACAAGACAAGGATGTCCACTCTTTCCTCTCATTCAATATTGTGATAGAACTCCTAGCCAGAGAAATCAGGCAGGAGAAAGAAATTAAAGGAATACAGACAGGGAAAGAAGAGATCAAATTATCCTTATTCACAAATGATATGATTCTTTACCTCAGGGACTCCAGAAATTCCACTATAAAGCTGTTAGAGCTAATTAGCTTTTTCAGCAAAGTAGCAGGATACAAAATTAACACTAAAAATCAGTAGTTTTTGTTCACATCAATAGTGAACAGGAAGAGAAGGGAATCAAGACAACAGTCCCATTTACAACAGCACACCAAAAAAAAAAATCAAATATTTAGGAATTAACCTAACCAAAGATCCTAAAAACCTCTACAAGGAAAATTTCAAAACATTAAAGAAAGAAATAGCAGAGGACACTAGAAGATGGAAGAACCTCCCTTGCTCATGCATCAGAATTAATATTATGAAAATGGCAATACTACCAAAAGCGATTTACAGATCTAATGCAATCTCCATCAAAATTCCAATGACAAACTTTGCAGAAATAGGAAAAAAATCCTAAAATTATTATGGAAGTCCAAAATACTGCGTATAGCCAAAACAATCCTTAGCAGCAAAGGCAGTTAAAGAACAATCACAATATCTGACTTCTAACTATACTATAGGGTGATAGTGGCAAAAACAGCTTGATACTGGCACAAAAATAGGCTTGAAGATCAATAGAACAGAACTGAAGATGCAGAGATACACCCACACAACTACAGCCACCTGGTTTTTGACAAAGGGGCTAAGGATGTTCAATGGAAAAATGATAATGTCTTCAACAAATGGTTCTGGGAAAACTGGATAGCCATGCACAGAAGCCTGAAAATAGATCTATAACTCTCAATCTCTGTAAGAGTCATCTCAAAATGATTAGAGACTTCAACGTTAAACCAGAAACCTTAAAGCTCCTAGAAGGAATAATAGAAACCACTTTCCAACACATAGGCATTGGCAAATATTTCTTCAACAAGCCTCCAATTGCTCAGGAAAATGTACCAATAACTGACAAATGGGACTACATGAAGCTAAAAAGCTTCTGTACAGCAAATGAAATAATCAACAGAGTAAAGGAAAAGCCTACAAAACGGGAGAAAATGTTTGCATCCTGCACATCTGACAGAGGACTAATTTCTAGGATACACAAAGAACTTAAGAAATCAAACACCAAGACAATGGATAACCCAATAAATAAGTGGGCAATAGACCTGAACAGACAGTTTTCAAATGAAGAACTACAAATGGCCAATAAACACATGAAAAATGCTCCATATCCCTTGTCATTAGGGAAATGCAAATCAAAACAACACTGAGATCCCATCTCACTCCAGTAAGAATGGCCAAGGTTAACAAAATAAATAATAACAAATGCTGGTGATGACACAGAGAGAAAAGGAGCCCCTTTACACTGCTGGTAGAACTGTAAATTAGTTTTGCCATTTTGGAAATCAATATGGAGATACCTTACAAAAGTAAGAACAAAACTTCCATATGACCCAGCTATACCACTCCTGGGAATATACTCAAAGGAAGATAAGTCTTTCTACCATACAGGCACCTGCACTTCCATATTTAATGTAGCATTCTTTACAATCGCAAGGGTATGGAATCAACCAAGATGTCCATTAACAGAAGGGTGTATTGAAAAGTTGTGGTATATCAGTAATAAAGAATGAAATGTCATTTGTAGCAAAATGGATGGAAATGGAGAACATCATCTTAAGCAATCTAATCCAGTCCCATATGTTCTCATTCTTATGTAGGAAGTAGACTTAAAGGAAGAAAAAAATCCCTATACATATATAGATATATAAAAATGAACACTCATATGCATCTAAGTAGGGAAAATTAAGCAAAGTTGAAATAAAGTGGAAGGGATCAGTGGATGGAAGCAGAAGTTGGGGAAGGGCACAGGGGAAGGAAAAAAGTACAGGGTAAAAAGGAAAGAAGAAAATCTCAAAATATATGATGCAACTATATGGACACATGGGAAATATAGTTCTGTAAAATATGTAAGTTGATGAATGTGTAAGCAAAAGTGATGTCAAAAAAAATTAAAACTGCAAAACTATTGGGAAAAAAAAAAAGAGAGAGAGAGAACAATTTGAAGATACAGGAGAGGATGACCAAAAATGGGCAGCAACAGGAAGAAGGAGGAATTTGACCTTTGAAAGAGGAGCATATCACTGGCAAAATCTACATTATGAGATTTTCCCCTACGATGACAGGTCATGGGAACAGCTAGAACTTAAGCACTAAGCCACCATTTTATTGGCTTCAGGTATCAGTGGGCCAGAATTCAGGATTGAGAGGCTAGATGAAAATTGAGAATAGAGGACAGGGTTCCATAAAGGAGGAAACAATAGAGGAAAAATTACAAAATGTGCATGAAAATACCCACCTATTATGAACTCTGAACTGTAAATGATGAGGAAGACTGAGAGAACCTTGTAGAAAGTAATAGCTGGAAGGTTGAAACAGGGATTTTTGCCGTTGCCTTTGCATAAGGCAAAGAATTTGAATCTTATCAAACGAAAGCAGCTTGGTAAAATCTCAGATTCTCTACAGAGAATCCTTAGGACTACATTTTAGGAGTAAATATTACATCTCTGTGGGTTGGGATTTAGCTCAGTGGATAGAGCACAGAGCTGCAGTCTCTGAGCCCCTGAGTTCAATTCCCAGCACCGCAAAAAATGGGAGAAGGGCCTGGCAATCCACTCCCAAGGCAATCCCGAAACAGTCAGCCATTGAAAACCCTATGAGGGTCGCTATGAGTTGGATACCAACTCGACAGCACCTAACAACAACAATTACATCTCTGTACTAATGTATCCACTCTAGGACTAAGAATAAAACCAAAACAGACCTGTCCTGACAAAATATAAAACTAACTTTTCACTAGATAAAGGCAAACAGACAGGGATTTAAGTGTTAGGGAGAAAGTCAATAGTCTTTAATGGAAGTTAACAAAATCTAGTATCTCTAAAGTATATAATCAACAACCAGCACAAAATTTTAAAAATTCCTACACATGTAAAGAAACTGGAAAATGTAACTCAAAGCCTTCAAAAATGCAGCTAATGGAAGACTCTGAGTCATATGAGGACTTTAAAGCATCTATCATTAAGACTATAAAGGAGAAAGATCATTATAATGAATGGAAAAATAGAGAATTTCAGCAGAAAGACAGAATTAAACAAACAGCAGCAACAACAACAAAAAAAATCAAAGGCATTTAAAAATGGCTAATAGGAAGTCAGGTGTGGTGGTACATACCTGTAATGCCAGCACTCAGGGGGATGAGACAGGAGGATCTTGAGTCAGAGGCCAGGATGTGCTATATAATAAGACCTTGACTTAAAAACAAACCAAGAAAAGCAAAAAACCCCAAACAAACAAAACAAAAAACCAAACCAAACCAAACCAAAACAAACAATAACAACAACAAAAAACCACCTTGGAGGTGCAGTAGTAGTAAAGCATGTGTGAGGTCCTGGGTTCAATTCCTGGTATTGAGGGGGGGAAAAAAAGCAGGCTAAAGTAGAAAATTTCATGTTATACATATTTTATCACAATTTTCTTTCCAAAAAGAATTGAATGGAAATTATGGAATTGAAAAATATAAAACGAAAATGAAAAATTCATTGGCTGGGCCGAGCAGCATATTGGGGATGCCAGAGAAAGCCGTCAGTGAAATTGAGGTATGAAAGAAATTTCTAAAGAATAGTTAGAAAAATATTAGGGGAAATAAAAAGGTCTCACTAACCCACAGAAACATGGAACAATATTGAATAGTCCATTATATATATGTACTTGAAGTCCCAGGAGAAAAGACAGAGAATATGGGGAAAAAGAAACATTTCAAGAAGCAATGGCAACACTTCTCCACTCCTCATGTTTGGTAAAAACAATTTCAACTTACAAATCCAAGAAGCTCAGTAAAAGTCAAGAAGGAAACATATGAAGAAAACTACATCAATGTAGATCATATCAAATTTCTGGAAAGCCAGGACAAAGAGCAATTGTAAAGTAGTCGCAGAAAAATAGTCTTATCATCATATTATAGGTTCATATAATTCATATAACTCTAGGAATTTGATTATTGACAGTTTTCTTCCACTTTTTTAGGATTTTGTAATTTGCAAATACTCATTTTCCCTCCATTTGGAGCTATGACAGCTGTAATGTTTTACATTCTATCTTTGGTGAGTAATGTATTTATGGGCAAAAATGTAAAAATAATTACATTTAATAATGTTCTCAATATTCTAGGTCTTTTGTCAAGAGAAAGAAGGAGAGGATATAAATATTAGGAAGGAAGAGGTATTTGTCCTTTATTTCCACAATCACCTGAATGTATGCTTGAGAAAGCCGAGAAATTCAATGAAAAAAAAAAAAATGAAATAAGGAAAACATAGAAAGAAAGCTATCTATAAAATTGGTATATAGAATCTGACAGATCTTGTAATATGTAAGTCATACCTATTAGAATATAAAAAAACTAGGAATAAATCAATTTAATATTTTAACAGAAAGATAAAATAACCTAATGAATAAAATCATATGTATACATATATGTAAAACATGTATACACATTAACTATTAAAATTATAATATACATCAAGAAAAATATGAATACGAGTGATGTCTGACTTCTGCAATTATAAGAGGTCATACCACAAGTTGACACTGTAATTCACTTCAACTTTGAAAAGTAATACATAAGAGAACATCTCTTAAAATGTGTATATATTTTCTGGGTACTATCAGAATATAACATGTATGCTGTTTTCAGGGTTGATGTAATAGCATTCTAAGATAGTTAATTTTACCTAAATTAATCTATTGTTAATGAGAGTCAAGAGGTATTACCAATAGAAATGTTTTTGAGAAATTTAAAGA
>VMDO01030336.1:0-12941 GCA_007922755.1 Pedetes capensis | reverse complement strand
GTTTTCTGAGACAGGATCTTGCTAAGTTTCATAGGCTGCCTCTGGCCTTGAACTCACAATTCTTCAAACAATTAAATATTTCAAGGCCATTTCAGAATCTTGCTGTGCCTTGAGATCATCATTTTGAACAGCAATTCATATTAGATAAACAGGTGTGGTTATTTAAGCTTTCTGTTTGCTTGGGTTTTGGATGAATGAAGTTTATATGGTTATGGAAGCTTCCAAAGAGATGAACTTATAAATACAAGTGCCTAGAGCGTACCTTATACATGCTTTTTATATTATTTTGTATAATCCTGATGACTGTGAGGTAAGTGATAGTACCCCCATTTTAGAAATGAGATTGTGCTCATTCAGAGTGATGAAGCAATTTGCTCAATGTCATACAGTACTTTGTAAGTGCTGGGACTTGAATGCATTTATGTGACTTCAAAGACCATGGCTTTTCAACTAGTGGCTTCCAATTCTGTGCCCAATCTCCCTGTCATAGAAAAGGTATTTCCTGCAACAAAGTTCTGTTGGTATAGTTCATAGAGAATAGTCAACACACAGCTACCAAAATAGATACTATATGGAGAATGGAGGTGGCAATACCTAAAATAGAGAAAACAAGAAAAACAATTGCCATGTTGAAGGATAACCTCAAATGAAACCAAGTAGATACACCCTTTTTGGGAAAAAAATACACTGGGTCTCTCTAAACCAAACTATTGAGCAGGACCTCCATCCCAGGGCAGGCACTAGTAATGTAAATGACTGGAGTATACACAGAGTGTACATCAGAAGTCCTCGGTTTGTGCCATCACATGAAGAATCCAATGTGACTCAGGATGAGCCCCATCTCTGGTTAGAGGAACACAACATGCACCACAGCAAAATAACTGGCTGTCTTGAACTGTTTTGGGAACCATTCTAGAGCTATGTTCCATATGTGTGGTTCCCAGTTTAACCACTGTTTGTGATTGGCTAGCCAGCTGTGGTGGCTGCACTCTTCCTTAGGGAAGAGGAACCAGAGGGCCACCCACTGACCCTTAGAAAGGCTGGCAAAATTACTTCTGGAAACAGCACATGTTGCTGGCCATCTGGGCTGCTTCAGTCCATTGATGGGATTAACCTTCCCACAGGAAAATAGAGTAGCTGTAATGACTTATGTCATGTTTCAACAGTAAGTTCTCTCTGACTCCTGTGCTCTGCTGGACAAAAAAGTGGTTAGGGTGATTAATTGCCACTGTAACCTTTAACATGTTTAATGAGTTAACACATCTCAACTACTAAAACAACCCACTTGATTCATGTACATACTGCATAAAATAACTCTTTGCATTTGCTTAGCATGTCACACTTTCCAAATTTGTTTTTGTTTCTCTTATCTCATCTCATTGATCCCCAGAGCTAAAGACTGAATACTACAGATTTTGAACCCAAATGAAGGAGAATGATACTAACATTAACAGAAATGAATGTATTGGTGCTCAAGGCTTGATCTAGGACAGTCTCAGCCTTGGACACACATTGGAATGTTCTGGGAGCTTTTAAAATTTTTTGCATGCCAAGATCCAACCCCAAACCAATTACATCAGAATCCCTAGGGGTGGACTCGAAGCATTGAGAGATTTTGAATCTCCACAGGTTATGCCAATGTGTAGCCAGATTTGAGAACCACTAACTTAGAAGATGAGTTTGGGTTCCAGGTGACAGGAATTCATTTAAACAACAATATCACAGTGGTAGTCTAAGACATGGACTGTGATTTAGGGAGTATCTTTCTCTATAAGGGTTGAAGCTGGAACAAAATGTATTCATGAGAAAGTATCTAGGTAAGTGAAAAACAGGGACCTGAAGACTAATCTTTGATATTCACACTGGTTAAGATTGCTATCTTTGTTAACCTAGCTTTTGGAAAAAGGCCACATGGTTTCGTAATGAGAAAAACATACATGACTAATCAGAAGGCTTTGTGGAAAGAATTGTGCATGTACCTAAAGGGATAAATGGGTGTAATTTATTTAGACTTTCAAAAAGCCTCTAACTGAAGTTCTGCAGCAAACATTATGCCTTAAGTTGTGTCACCATACACTTTGGAATTATAGGGGCCATCCTATGAGAGGGCTTGAAGGTAGGGATAAAGGATAGGGATAAATGCACATCTTGTAAGGTTGGAAAACATAAACAGCAGAGTTTCTACAATCTGTTTTATATATGGTCTGGTGAAGGTCTTTGCAGTGAAATCCAACACCCATTCAGAGCTTGGCTACTTACTAGCTATGTAACCTCTGACAAGTCATTTAACCTCTCTTGTCCTATTTCCTCAACTGTAAAATAATGGAATTGGACACAAAAGTCTCAGCTAGAAATTCTATAGATTATCATAGTTCATCTCCCCTCTCTGTGTCAACAATGAAAACAACACATAATCAAGTTCTTTAGTTGATTAGAGCAATGTTAGAGATTGATGATTACAGGGTCAAGGACCAGAGAAAGCAATTGTTATACAGAATTATTCACTATACAAAATTCGTTGTAACCAGATTGACAAAGCACTGTTTCTGCCAGCCATCTGCTGGAACACAAAAATAGCTTTGTTATACAGGACTATCCTTTATAATTGGATTTAACCTGCATCTCATATTTCTTCAACAATAAATATATAAATATCTCATATTGCATCCTAGATTTGAGGTTTATAAAATTTTAGAGGAAGAGGTGACCTAGTCTATAGCTATACTTGCCAGGAGGAGATAGAATTGTGGACAGATGAAATGATTTTCCCATGGCCATACAGCAAATAAGTCATAAAACTATATCTCTGCACAACTAGTTCAGTTCTCTCCTCCCTACACCTAGTTCAAAAGCAATTAGAAATATGGCCATTTGAGTCCTCAGGGCAGACCTATTTTGAGGCTGTTTTAGTAGCTCTTTCACCTAGGTATGTGGTCTGATAATGATGGTGCTGACAAATGAATCCAATGATTATACCTTCTACTTATCAAGTGCCTATATGTGCTAGGCATTGTTATGTACTGCGCATTATTTCATTTAATCCTGCTACAACTATTTTGAGGTGGATACTATTATCTCAGGGCTGGGGTTTAGCTCGGTTAGTAGACAGTGCTGCTCTGCACTCTCTGAGGCCCTGAGTTCAATCCCCAGTGCCACAAAAATGGGAGGGCATGGCAATCCACTCTCAAAGAAACCCCAAACACAATCAGCCATTGAGAACCCTTTGAGGGTCGCTATGACCCAACTTGATGGCACCTAACAACAACAATAGCTATTATCCCAATTTTCATAAATGACGAAACCAATTCAGAGTGGTAACTTGCCCAGTATCATGCAGGTATTGAATGTTAGGGACTAGGGTATAGCTCCATTGGTAGAGTGCTGCACTGCAGTCTCTGGGGTCCCAGCACCGCAAAAAATGGGAGAAGGACCTGGCAATCCACTCCCAAGGCAATCCCAAAACAGTCAGCCATTGAAAACCCTATGAGGGTCGCTATGAGACGGATACCGACTCGCCAGCATCTAACAACAACAACAGCATTGAATGTTAGAAATAGAATTCAAACCCAGTTATGAAAGGATAACAAAGTCTATGCTGTTTCAAAAATTCTAGTATTTCCCAAACAGCATAAAAAATGTGGAAATGCTGCATTTTATATCCTCTTTTTGGAGAGTCACATTTCTCATTAATGTATTTGAAGATCTGAGAAGTCTTCAGTGAAGAATCTGGTTTTTTCTTAGCCCTGTGTTTTCCAAGCTCTTTTTGACCAAGCAACCCTTTTCCAAGAGCATCAGTTAATATCACACAGGACTCTGGTGTCTCCTATAATATAGTGCAAAAAGCACTGTATTAAACTGCATGATCTCCCATTCATCTTTCTGATCCTCTTCAGAGATTGTTGCCCCAAACTAGTAAAATGACCAAAGACTCAGTGTTGCAGAATACTTCCCTAGCAAGAACACATGCCTGTCACTTTGGGAACATCTCTGGAAACATGAAAAAAAGCTATACCTTATGGAACTTTGAGGCACCATTAAGCTTCTGAATTATCAGCAGTTGGTACAACTATTTTGGTATTATCTTAACCAAAGTAATAGATTTGAGTTTTTTCAAACCAAGGCAGAAATAAGCCAAAAAGTTTCATAGCTGATCATAACTTAAATCGTGTTTGTGGAGCCTGAAGCCCCAAGGATGGCCCCCTGCTGCCAGGGCTAGAGAGGAAATACTTGGATGAAGAATGCAAGCCAGAGATACTCAAGATCAGGATGGGATGGAGTGGGGTGGGATCAACTTGCACAACTCTACCTTTTCTGGCCTTTTTGTCATGCTTAAAGCAGATGTTGGAATTGTAATCTGGGTTCTGAATATGGGCATTCCATGTGGTTCTCATTCCGAATTCTCACTCTTCTTTGACGCTGATAGCTTCCATCTTCTTCAGATATATTGGACTTACCACATTTATTTGTGCATTCTCTCTGTTTACAATTCTAATGGTGTGAGATAGAACATGAAATAAACTCTTAATATGCCAAGATTTGAAGAGACAGACTATGTTGAAAGTTGTTTTTCTTTTTTTAATAAAAATTTCCAGTCCTATACCTCCCCATCTGCCAGCCATTGCCTTTATTTTCCTCTTTTTTCCTTTAGTAACTGGTACTGAAGAAATGTTAGCCATGACCAACATTTCCATGGTGTTACTCTCTACATAAAGGCAGGAAGGCATGAAAGCTGGGAGCCTACTACCTGTGTAACTAAAGAATAAATAAAATGAAATTAACACTTATTAATTATTCCCATGCACATCACTTTCACTTATTTAGGCCATAAAATGCTATAAACTGAAAGGATTATGCCCATTTTACAAATGGATGGTTGTAAAGACTATTAGTGTTGATATTTTTATTATGGCCTGAAGCCAAAACTCCCTGGCACCTGATCCCATCAGATCTTGGAAGTTGAGCAGGGTCAGGCCTGGTTAGTACTTAGATGGGAGACCATATGGGAATACCAGGTGCTACAGCCTTGGGAGAAGGATCCAGCAGCCCACTCCCAAAAAACAATGAGCCATTGAAAACCCCGTGAATGCCAGAGAAGCACTGACAATAGTGCCAGGCCTAGCACAGTATCAGGTAGTGTTTTATCTGTTGTACATAGGGTCACTATGAGTCAGACCTGACTCAATGGCACCTAACAACGATAATAATTTTTAGTAGGACTGTGACTCAATGGAAGAGGTAGTGACCTTGAAGTCTGAAAAATCTTGGTTCACATCCCCAGTTTACTACTTCCTTTGGTCATTTATTTGTTCATTGAAAAAACATTATATTGAGCACCTACTATAAAAAGAAATACTTTCAGAGCTAAAGATACAGAGATGAATAATGTATGACCCTTGCCCTCCAGGGAATAACAATCTAGTAAGTAGAACAAACACATAGTAGAAGGTTACAAGTTGATAAAGGCAACCATATATTATGGAACACAGAGGAACTGGTGTATGAGATACATCTTAAAGGATGAGTAAGCATTGAGAGAAAGTGGGGTTGGAGAAGGGCACCTCAAACAGAATAGATAGCATTAAGAAAGGTACAGAGGCAAAAAGTGTGTGGAAAGTGGTACAGTGGATATAGAGCCTGGGCTCTGAGATTCATGTTGAACTACATACAGTTTGGTATTGCTTTTAAACTTATTGTTGTTAGGTGCCGTTGAGTTGGGTCCAGCTCATAGTGATCCTATGTACAACAGAACAAAACACTCCCCAATTCTGTGCCAGGCACACAATCTTACTTATATTTAAGCCCATTGTTGCAGACACTATAAAATATCTACTGGTTTAAAAGTTTTTTTAACCATGGAAAATATTTTAAACTAATGGATATTTTATTAATATTTTAATGATTATGGACTATTTTACTTTTGATTTGCAAGAAAATTGAGCAGAAGCAGAATTCCCTATACTCCCTCTCTTCCTACCCCTAGCAACCACTGATCTTTCTGTTTCATTGTTGTTGTTGTTAGGTGCCGTTGAGTCGGTATCCGGCTCATAGCGACCCTCTGTACAACAGGGGAAACACTATTGTCAGTGCTTCTCTGCTGTTCATAGGGTTTTCAATGGCAGATTGATTTTGGGGAGGGGTTGCCAGGTCCTTCTCCCAAGCCTACAGCTTCTGGTGTTCCCAGGCAGTCTCCCATCCAAGTACTAACCAGGAGTGACCCTGCTTAGCTTCCGAGATCTGACGGGATCGGATGCCACAGGGCTACGGCTGCAGGCTTTCTGTTTCATAGTTTTGCCTTTTCCAGAATGTCATATGGTTAGAATTACATAGTACATAGCCTTTTCTCAGTCTAGGTTCTTTCACTTAGCAATATGCATTTAAGTTACGTCTGTATCTTTTTGTGGCTTGATAGCTCATTTCTTTTGACTGCTGAGTAATATTTCATTGTATGGGTATACCACAGTTTTTCTATCCATTCACCAATCCAGTAGTATGCTAGTTGTATCAGTTTTTTCCAATTATGAATAAGGTTGTTATAGGCATCTGTATGCAGGTTTTTCTGTGGTCATAAGTTTTCAGCTCCTTTTAGTTGATACCAAGGAGTGTGATATGGTAAGACTATGTTTAACTATCTAAAAACAAACTGTCAAACTGTTTTCCAAAATGGCTATGCCATTTTTCATTCCCACCAGCAATGAATAAGAGTTCCTGATGTTCCATATTCTCCCAAGCTTTTGATGTCAGTATTTTAAATATTAGCCATTGTTTTAAATTGCAGTTCCCTCATGAAAAATTATCTTTGCACATACTTCTTTTCCATATCAATATTTGGTAAAGTGTTCAGATCTTTTGCCCATTTCTTAATTAGATGTTTTCCTGGTTGTTGAATTGTTTTGTTCATATGTTTGCCTATTTCTTAACTGGGTTATATGTTTTCTTACTGTTTAGTTTTAAGAATTCTTTATACATTTTGGATAAAAGTCCTTTATCAGATATGTGTTTTGCAAATATTTTCCCTGGTCTGTGGCTTCTTGTGTTTCTTTCATTCATTTAGCAATGCTTCTCTTAGAGAAGTTTTTAATCTTAATGAAGTCCAACTTATCAATTTTTTATCTTTAAAATTTTATTTTTGGTGTTCTATCTAAAAACTAGGGCTGGGATTTAGCTCAGTTGGTAGAGCGCTGCGCTGCAGTCTCTGAGGACCCAAGTTCAATTCCCAGCACCGCAAAAATGGGAGAAGGGCCTGGCAATCCACTCCCAAGGCAATCCCGAAACAGTCAGCCATTGAAAACCCTATGAGGGTCGCTATGAGTCGGATACCAACTCGATGGCACCTAACAACAACAATCTAAAAACTCACTTCCAAGCCCAAGATCACTTAGATTTCTCCTATGTTATAAGAGTTGCATAGTTTTGTGTTTTGCATTTTTAATCTATGATCCATTTTTGAGTTAATTTTTGAAAGGTATAAGGTCCATGTTTAGATTATTTTTTTGCATACGGATGTCCAGTTGTTCTAGCACCATTTGTTGAAAAGAAAACATCCTTTCTCTGTTGGGTTGCCTGTGTTCCTTTGCCAAAGATCACTTGATTCTATTTCTTTAGGTCTATTTTTAGGCTCTCTATTCTGTTCCAGTAATCTACATATATATATATATATATATATATATATATATATATATCTGTTATGTCATTAATACCCCAGTGTCTTGATTACTATAGCTTTATAGTAAGTTTTGAATAAAATAATGTCAGTTCTCCAACTTTATTCTGTTTCCTCAATATTGTGTTGGCTATTCTAGATCTTCTGTCTTTCTCTATAAACTTTAGGATCAGTTTGTTGTTACCTATAAAGTAACTTGGGCTGGGATTTAGCTCAGTTGGTAGAGCACTGTGCTGCAGTCTCTGAGGTCCCAAGTTCAATTCCCAGCACCGCAAAAATGGGAGAAGGGCCTGGCAATCCACTCCCAAGGCAATCCCAAAACTGTCTGCCATTGAAAACCCTATGAGGGTCACTATGAGTCGGATACCGACTCGATGGCACCTAACAACAACAACATAAAGTAACTTGCTAAGACTTTGATTGGGCTTGGATTGAACCTATAGGCCAAGTTAGGAAGAACTGACATCTTAACAATATTGAGTTTTTTCCCATGAACCTGGGATATCTTCCCATATATTTAGATGTTTCCTTTCCTTCTTCAAAGTTTTGTAGGTTTTCTCATATAGATACTCATATTTTGTAAAATTTATGCCTAAGTACTTCTATTTCTCTCTCTCTCTTTCGCATACTAATGTAAATAGTGTTGTTATTGTTTCAGTACTAGAGGTTGAACCCAGGGCTTCACACATGTTAGACAAATGGTCTACCACTGAGCTGTGCCTCCAGCCCTTTTTTTTGTTTTTTATTTTGAGACAAGATCTCACTAAACTGTACAGGCTGCCTCTGACCTCAAACCTGAAATTCTCCTTCCTCAGCCTCCTGAGTTGCTGGGATTATAGGCATGCAACCTGGAGAACAACAGTGTTGCATTCTTTATTTCAAATTCCAATTGTTGATTTCTAGTATGTCAGAAATAATTGACCTGTATGAATTAGGCTTTTGCCCTGCAACTTATCATAATCACTACTTAGCTCCAGAAACGTTTTTTTTTAATTATTTAGGATTTTCTGCATAAATAATCATGTTATCTGTAAACAAAGACAGTTTTAGTTCTTCCCAAACTGTATACTTTTATCTTCTTTTATTGCCTTATTTAATTACCTGGGATTTCCAGAATGATTTTGAATTGGAGTGACGAGGGGACATCTTTGCCTTGCTTCTAAGGGGCATCTTAGTTGCTCCCCATCATGATGTGAGCTGTGAGGTTTTTCTATAGATTTTCTTTATCATATTGAAGAAATGCCCTTGGATTCCTAATTTTCTGACAGTTTTATCAAGTGATGTTGGAATTTTTTTGGAGCCATTTTCTTCATCTATTGATATGATCATTTGATTTTTCTTACTTAACCTGTTGATAATGATGGATTAAATTAATTGATTTTTGAATGTTGAACAAGTCTTACATACCAGGAATAAATTTCACCTAGTTATAATCTTAGTCCATTTTCTGTTGTTGCAACAAAAGACTACATAATTTGTGAAGAATAGAAGTTTATTTGGCTCACCATTATGGAGGCTAGGAAGTCTAAGCTCATAGTGCTAATATCTGCTTAGCATCTGGTGAGGGCCTTCCTGCTGGGTCATAGCATAGCAGAGGGTATCATATAACAAGGCAGAGCAAGCAAGTCCGAAGATGCTCAATTTTATAACAAAGCCACTCCTAGATAACCGATTAACCCATTAATGAGAGCCTTCATCACCCAATCACTTCCCAAAGGCCTCACCTCTCAAAAGTGCTGCTTTGGGGATCAAATTTCTTTTTTTTTTTTTTTCATTTTATAAGCCTTTATTGTTATATTAAAAAACTCCAGTGATCTCCAAGATCAGAACAGGTTTAAGGATCAGAAGAGAAGGCAAGACAAATGAAACAGCTACAGTAGAGGATGGGAGATCTCTGGGAAGAAGAAAATATTTATCTCTTTCTTGATTCCTTCTGCTACCACCACAGAGATGATTACAGCAGGCCTCTCTGAATTGTTCCTTCTGCCCAGTTTTCTAGTTCTTCCCCATGTGGACTATCTTATCGCTGCCCTATGGCCAGTTCCTTGCATCTCTGTGCAGTGCTCAAACTAAGGTACCTATACTTCTGGGGCCCCTGATCAACCAGTACAAGGATATGCCAGGGAGCATTTAAAAATAAAAAACCAGCACATTTTCTCAAGTTAATTCTACTCAAAGATAAAGCAGTGGAAGCCATGGTATGCTGCCCTTGTTTTGGGAAGGAATGTCTCCTGTGCAAGCTGCTCAGCTGCACCATAGGCATCCCTCTGCTGGAACCTGCTTCCTGTGCCTTGTGTGCCCCACAGCTCTCCCCCATCTGCCTCCTGGATTCAAGCTTTACCCCTGGCCTCTCCTTCCTGCCATAACTCAATCCACTGCATGGGACAATTAAAGAACATTCCAACAGATACATACAGACATATTAGCCAGGCTTTGCATGAATTTTAAAAGTAAAACTATGTCAAAAACATCTTAACGGCCAGGTGTGGTGGTGCACACCTGTAATCCCAGCGGCTTGGGAGACAGAGCCAGGAGGATCGCAAGCTCGAGACCAGAGGAAGTCTGCATAACTTAGCGAGACCCTGTCTCAAAAAGTAAAGGGAAAAAAGGGCTGGGGGTGCCGCTCATTGGTCCAGCACTTGCAAAGCATGCAAGCGCGAGGCCCTGGGTTCAACCCCTAGTACCAAAAAAAAAAAAATCTTAACTTAAACTAGATTCTATAACCCTCAGAAGTCGGCCATTTTACTTGGCCTAGAAGTTCTCCCTGCTCCTGCTTTATATGAAGACCTTCCTTTCTGTTGGGTTTAAGGAGATCTGATCCAATGGCCACTACCTCATCTCCCAACCACAAGGGTGAGGACAGGGCCAGACCATTCAGCACAGCTCATCCCCGGGCCACTATGACTAGACAGTCAACCCAAGAGAACCCAAGCCAGTTATCCCCAAACCTCCCCCCAAGACCTCTGTGCCCCAATGAACACAGGCCCCTTTCTGCTAGAGTTACTGAACTTAAAGGACAGATTAGGGCTGTAGTAAGAGCCTGACCTGGGCAGAGGGTGGGACAGCCCATCCTAATTATAGCTGTACCCATGGACTTCCCAATCATGGAAGCCAATAAATTCCTCCCCTATCCTTCCCATGCTAATTTCAGCAAGATCTACAACTGAAAGTTATGATTTAGTATGTCTCCTTAAGTCCGAAAGTGAGTTTATGCATCTCTATCTTATAGTTCTTAGGTGGAATAGCATGAGAAGCAGCAATGATATATGCATATTCAATCCAAACATTTTTGCTTCAAAGCCTGCCATACCATGGCCCCTTCTCCATTCATACTTCATTTCTTTCTATTCTCCAACACATTCCTGACTAAATTTAGGCCTTTACACTCTCTACCTTTATTTGTGCTAGATCAAATCCCTAAGTCCCTGCTACTAGAGAAAGTATCTGTTCTTTATAATTTTGAAGATAATTTAAATGACTGGTCCAAAGATGTCAGGGTTCTTTATTTTTCTGAACAACAGCACACATGGTAGATTAGGTACTTCCCAGTTGTATGAGTTTGGGTATTTTCCCTGACTGCTCTAATCTTTAACTGATTTCCTGTGGGGATCAAATTTCTAACACATGAATATTTGGGGGACACATTCAAACCATACCAGTGGTAGTATAAATCGTTTTAACATTGTTGGATTTGATTGGCTAATGTTTTATTGAGGATTTTGCATCAATGTTCAAGAAAGATATCTGTGGTTTTTCTTTCCTGTAACATTTTTGTCTGGTTTGGGTATCAGGGTAATGCTGGCCTCAGAATGATGTAGAAAATTTTCCTTTGCTTCTGTTTTTTGGAAAAGAAGGTAAAGAATTGATATATCTTCCTTTAGTGCTTGGTAAAATTCACCAGAAAAATCATCTGGACCTGGAGTTTTGTTATTTAGAGGCTTATTAATTGTTGATTTGGTCTCTTTAATAGAGATAGGCCTATTCAGATTCATTCATTCTCTCTCTCTCTCTCTCGTTCTCTCTCCCTCTGTGTGTTCTTAGATTGTGACTTTCAAAGAATTAGGCTGTTTCATCTAAGTTATAAAATTTGTGGCCATACAGCTGATCATAATATTCTTTTATTATCATTTAAATATCTATAGGATCAGTCATAGGTGGCCCCCTTTCATTTCTGATATTAGTAACTGTACTAGTTACTTTTACAATACTCTAACCAAAATACCTGACAGAACAACTTAAGGGAAGAAAGATTTATTTTAGCTCACAGTTTCAGAGGTTTCAGTTCATCATGGTGGTGAGGACATGGTGGAGCAGAGCCTTCACCTCATGGTGGCCAGGAAGCAGAGCAGAGCAGTAACAGGAAGGAGCCAGGGCAAGATACAGACCCCGAGGATATGCCTCCAATGATCTACTTCCTCCAACCAGATCCCACCTTCCAAAGTTCTACCACCTACCAAAGTCTAGTCAGATTTTGAGTCCATCAGTGGATCAAACCACTCATAGTTCAGAGACTTCACGATCATCTTCACAGACACACCCAGAGGTGTACTTTACTAATCTACATATTTCTCAATCCAATCAAGTTGATAATCAAGATTAACCATTACAGTAACTTCTTTCTCCTCTCTCTTTTTCTCAGTTAGCCTGAGTAGGAGGTTATAAATTTTGTTGACCTTTTCAAAGAACCAGCTATTGGTTTCATTAATTTCTTCTATTGCTTTTCTGTTTAAAATTTTATTTCTGCTCTGATTTTATTATGGATTTTCTTCTGCTTAATTTGTATTTAATTTGTTCTTTTTATAGTTTACTAAGATGGAAGCTTGGGCTGCGATTTAGCTCAGTTGGTAGAGCACTGCTCTGTAGTCTTTGAGGTCCCTGGTTCAATTCACAGTACTGCAAAAATGGGAGAAGAATGTGGCAATCCATTCCTGAGGCAATCCCGAAACAATCAGCCATTGAAAACCCTATGAGGGTTGCTATGTACTTAACATGTACCCTCATGTACTAACAACAACAAGATAGAAGCTTAGATGTTGGTTTTATAATTTTCTTCTAGGATATGCATTCAGTGTTATAACCTTCTCCCTTAACACTGCTTTTGTGGCATCTCACAAATTTTAATAGATTTTATTTTCATTTTCATTTAGTTCAAAATATTTTTAAACTCTCCTTGAAATTTTCTTGGCCCAATGTATAATTTAGAAGTGTTCTGTTTAATTTCCAAGTAGTTTTGTATTTTCCAGCTATGGTTCTGTTATTGATTTCTAGTTTAATTCCATTA
>VMDO01030335.1:0-21432 GCA_007922755.1 Pedetes capensis | reverse complement strand
GTACCTGGATGGGAGACCGCCTGGGAACACCAGAAGCTGTAGGCTTGGGAGAAGGACCTGGCAACCCCCTCCCAAAAAGCAATCTGCCATTGAAAACCCTATGAACAGCAGAGAAGCACTGACAATAGTGTTTCCCCTGTTGTACAGAGGGTCGCTATGAGTCGGATACCGACTCGACGGCACCTAACAACAACAACAAGTGTTTATTTATGTTTGTTTCTGAAGCGATAGGCAACTAATAGTAAAAGCACTGTTGCCAAGCTGTTGAGTTGCTCTCTCTGCGTTTAAGAGCTAATCCTCCCAGTGCATGTGAGCCTCCTGACCACTGCCATGTACAGATTTTACACCCAGGTTTGTGGCCAATAGTCACAGAGTGATACTGCAATTAAAATGGCCTAATCCCATAGTGCCTGCAGCTGTAGCCCTGTGGCATCCGATCCCGTCAGATCTCAGAAGCTAAGCAGGGTTGGGCCTGGTTAGTACTTGGATAGGAGACTGCCTGGGAACACCAGATGCTGTAGGCTTGGGAGAAGGACCTGGCAACCCTCTCCCAATCAATCCGCCATTAAAAACCCCGTGAATAGCAGAGAAGCACTGACAATAGTGTTTCCCCTGTTGTACATAGGGTCGCTATGAGTCAGATACCGACTCGATGGCACCTAACAACAACAACAACAACAATCCCATAATAGACTTCCTTGAATATACTTATTAGGGTCAATTTGTGTTGTGATTCTACTGCTTTTCCAAACCTGCAGGGGACCTCAGTGGTTTCAAATCTCAACTTTAGGGCTGGGGGTGTAGCTCAATGGTAGAGCACTTGTCTAGCATGTTCAAGGCCCTGGGGTCCAACCCCAGCACCACAAAAAGAAATATAATGAGACAAAACTTCACTTTTACTAAGGTGACTCCTAAATCTTTCTGTATTTTCAGCTAAGCCAAGAAATGTGAAGTATTTATTGGCTTGGCATTTAGATCAGGGAACTGGGGAACCACGGTCTACAAATGGATATGGTAAGACACAGAGCTAAGAATATATATGGGGACCTCCACAATGACCTTAGGCAGAGCGAAGGGGCTCCAGTAATAAAAGCTCATGGATTCTAGTATATAAGGGATTTCTGCAAGTAGATATATACCATACACCAAGTATCTTTATTTCCAACAATGTAACAGTGTAAGCATAGAATTTAAATACCCCAAAGAAATTAATAATTAATAAAACCTTTAAAATATCTCTTTAAAATTTCAGATGCTCAAATGGCCTTCAACAGAAGGAGCATTTTAATTTTCTTACAAGTGCCCAAAATGATGTTATGGACTAAAGGGAACTCTATAGACTTTAGACATGAGGCAGACAAGGTACAGAGCTGACCTTATGTTGCCAGTATTTGGGGGCGTGTTTTGGATCCTTGCCCAGGAGGAAGACTACATTTCTGCACTGATATTTAAATTTTTTCCTTGAAAATTTTTTTGTATTAAATTTGTAATTAAGAAGACCTTTGGAAGAGATCATTTGGGGCTGAAAAATTTAAAAGACCACTGTGATCAAATGATCACATTGACATTAAAGTAAGTTTTGTGATATATCAGATTTTGAGCAGAAACACATTCTGATGGGCCCATCAGGCTAAGTTCATTGCAAAATAAACCATCCTTCAGCCTTCCCAGTTGAACTAATTAGCTTGTTTGAGTTATTTTATGCCAGCAACAAATACTTATTGTGCCTGTCTACATCCCAGGAAACTCTCCCAGGTGCTAGGGATAAATCAGGCAACAACACAAGTAAAACCTCAGCCCTCACAGAGCTTATAGTTGTGTGTGTGTGTGTGTGTGTGTGTGTGTGTGTGTGTGTATGCATGGGGTGTGTGTGTTATACAATAAATAGCCAATGAACCAACCAAAGAAATTCTTATCTGACTTCCAAATACTGCTAGTGATGGGTAATCCATGAAAAATAAAATAGGATGGGGTGGTGGAGAAGAGTCAGGGAATGCCTCTTCTTTAGAGATGTGAGTTGAGATCTGTAATGCTGAACACATAATATCAGGGAGAAGAGTGTTACAGCAAGTTGGCACAATTATTGCAGAGCCCCTTGATGTGAACAACCTTTGCTTGTTGAAAGAACAGAAAGAAAATCAATGAGGCTAGACTGGAATGGGTAAGGGATTATAAAGCAAGGTAAGTGGGCAAGAGGAAGATCATATGGGTCCCTGCACATAAGTAATGGGATGGGATCTCCTGTTTGCAGAGAGAACCAGTGTAATATCTAAAACAGAGACATGTCCTAAATTTGAGTTTGTTTTAAAAGATACTCTACACTGTGTAAATTGAAAGAGAGGCAAGAATAGAAGCAGTTGCAAGACTATTGTAATGGCCCAAAGAAGAAATGATGTCATCTTAGACCAAGATAATAATAGGAGGGCTGCTAAGGAATGATTGTATCCGGGCAGAGTTGACTTGGTGGCATATTGCTTGGAGGACAGAGTGCTCAGGGAAAAAAATAATCAAGGACAGTTCCTAGATTTTGGCCTGAACAACTGGGCAAATTGTGGTACCATTATCAAAATGCAAAAGCTTAGAAAATAATTGTTTGGGGAGGGGGGACCCAAGCACTCTGTTTGGGACATGGACATATTAAATGTGAGATGCTTATTAATAGTGGAAAGCAAAATTAAGTAGGCAATTATATATCAAGCCTGAAGCTTTAATGCCATGGCATTGGATGAGATCATCTGGGAATTAAAACAAACAAACAAAAACCAAAATGAGCTCCAAGAACTGAGTCCTGGGATTCTTTAACATTTAGAGGTTGGGAGGAGGGGAAACACCCAGCAAAAGCATCTGAGAAGGAACGAATTACAGAGGAAGAAATCCAAGGGAGTGTGTGACTTAGAAACAAAGTGAAGATGGTGGGTCAAAAAGGAGGGCAATCTCAATGGGCTTACATAAAATTAAAAAGCTTTTGTACAGCAAAGGAAACAATGAATAGAATGAAAGGACAGCCCACAGAAAGGAATAGTCTTAGATACCTATATATCTGATAGAGGATTAATATCTAGGACATATAAATAATTAAAAAATTAAACACCAAAGTAACAAGTAATATAATCCATGAGTGGGCAATGGAATGAAATAGTTTTCAAAAGAAGAAATACAAATGGCCAATAAACATAGGAAAAATATTCAACATCCTTAGCCATCAGGGAAATGCAAATCAAAGCTATACTGAGGTTCCATCTCACCCCAGTCAGAATGGCTAGGATCAACAAAACAAACAACAACAACATATGCTGACAAGGATGTTGGGGAAAAAGGAACCCTTTTACACTGTTGGTGGGACTATAAGCTAGAGCAGCCATTATGGAAATCAGTATGGAGATTCCTCAGAAAACTTAAAATAGACCTAAAATATGATCCAGCTATACCACTACTGGGTGTATACCCAAAGGAAGATAAGTCATCCTACCACAGGGACACCTGCACTTCCACTTATTGCAGCACTCTTCACAATTACAATGATATGGAATCAGCCCAGATGTCCATCAACAGATGATTGGATTAAAATGTGGTATATATACACAATGGAATATTATTCATCAGTAAAGAAGAATGAAATTATGTCATTTGCAGCAAAATGGATGGAATTAGAGATTATCATTTTAAGTGAAATAACTCATACTCAAATAGAAAAATATTGTATGTTCTCATTCATATTTGGGAGCTAGAACCCTAAGGGAAAAATATATATACAATTGTATATATCTAAGACTGAAAAGGGGCTGGGATTTAGCTCAGTTGGTAGAGCGCTGTGCTGCAGTCTCTGAGGTCCTGAGTTCAATTCCCAGCACCGTAAAAATGGGAGAAGGGCCTGGCAATCCACTCCCGAGGCAATCCTGAAACAATCAAACAATCATTGAAAACCCTATAAGGGTCCCTGTGAGTCAGACACAACTTGATGGCACCTAACAACAACAAAATGCCTCACAAATATGTACAATTATTACATTTTAACAAAAACCATTTTTTTTGTAAAATGTTTAAGGTGATGGAAATGTTAACCATCCTGATTTGATAACTTTTCACTGTATATATGAACTGAATTATCAGTATGTATCCCATAAATAAGTACAATTAAAATGCTAATAAAATAATAATAAGGAGAGCATGCCTAAAAGATACTAAAAGAACAAGTACTTTAAGGACAAAGATTGATCCAAGACTAGATTTGGCAACATGATGATCACCAATGTTCTTGACAAGGGCAGTCTCCATGGAATGGTAGGGATAAAGTCTGACAAAAGGGAGATGGGGAAATAGAGGCAGCACTTACAGATTATTCTTTGAAGAATTGCTGTGAAGGGAGTCAGAAGACAAGAGATGTAGCTAAAAGGAGATGTTGGGCCACTGTTAGTTTTTTTTGGAAATAGGAGATACCAGAACTGGCTCAGGGGCTGATGGTAATGATTCTGGAGAGAAGAAGAAACTGATGATGCAGGCAAAATGTATATGATTAGAGGACCAAAACAATGGAGGGAATAGGATCCAAAGAGAGTAGGGAGTATTGACTTCCTTAAAGAAAGATCTATTTTGTGTTGCTATAATAAAATACCTGAGGCTGGGTACTTTGTATAGTAAAGAGATTTGTTTGGTTCAAGATTCTGGTGGCTGGAAGGTCCAAAGAGCCTGGCCCCAGCATTCTGGTGAGGTCCCCCTTTGGATGTGTCACAACATGATAGAGAAGTGGAAAAGAAACCAGCTTGTGCAGAAGTGGTCACATGAGAAGACAGGAAGCAAGAGACCAGGGAGGGGGCAGACTTAACGGTTTTCATAACAACTTGCTTTTGCAGAAACTAATCTGCTCCTCCTAGGCCCAGCCCATTCTTTGAAGCCAGCATTCATCCATTCATGGGGTAGAGCTCTTATGCCCTAATTACTTTCCACTAGGCCCCACCTCTTAAAGATTCCATCCCCTCAGGACCACCACACTGGAGACCAAGCTTTTAGCTTATGAACCTTTGAGGGACAAACCATATCCAACCCATAGCATGGGGTCGTCAGCTGAATAGGGATGGGGGTGGATTGGTGTCATGTAGGAAGTTTAAGAAGAAAAGTTATGAGACGGTCATTTTGGACAGTGAGAAATGACACACTAGGGTTTAGAAGTATTATTCATTTAATTGTGGGAAAGTATCTGTCAAACAACAACAATCAGTCAAATACAGTGGTCTTAATTTCAGAAAAGAGATACTACCATATTCTTTCTAATGAAGATTAAGCAAAACCTACTGCTTAGATTGCTCTAAATCCACAATTAAAATGTTATCAACAGAGAAGAATTGGCATTACCTCTTCTCTGTTACATTTGGTGGACATTCAATCTAATCCATGATATGAGTTATCTATTTGTTTTGACATACGTTAAAAGAGGATGGTTTTAGATCTAGTTGTGTGTGTATGTAATTCACAGTTTGAAGAAATATTAAAACCTAGGAGGTTATGCCAAAATTATAAGACTTGATCTGTAGATAAATCGTCCATATTGAATCAAAGGTTGATGACAGATGCTGTAGAAAAAGCCCTACATTGTCAATAAGCATTTGTAAGGAGATGAAAAGGAAGAAGTAAAGGAATCACTAATTCCCAAGCCCAGCCTGCTCATCACCAGATAGCAACAACAGGCCCAATACATGCAAATAATTTTGTACACCTAATATTTGCATTGCCTGCAGCCGTACCATGGCAGTGTCCAATCCCGTCAGATCTTGGAAGCTAAGCAGTGTCGGGCCTGGTTGCTACTTGGGTGGGAGACCACCTGGGAACACCAGGTGCTATAGGCTTGGGAAAAGGACCTGGAAACCCACTCCCAAAAAGCAATCAGCCATTGAAAACCCTAGGAACAGCAGAGAATCACAACAATAGTGTTTCCGTCTGTTGTTCTTACGGTCGCTATGGGTTGGACACCAACTCAAAGAAGGCACCTAAAAACAACAACGTTTGCATTAACTCTGCCTGGAAGGTATAGTCCCCTTTCTCTCTTTTTTTAGCAGAGCTGAGGATCCACCCTGGGGGCTTTGAACATGCTAGGCAAGTGCGCTATCACTGAGCTACATCCCTAGTCCTTGTTTTTTTGAAACAGGATCTCACTGTGTAGCTCAGGCTGGCCTCAAACTTGTGATCCTCCTGCCTCCGCTTTCTGAGTGCTGGGATTATAGGCATGTGCCACTCACCTATAGTCTCCATTTTATAAACTAGAATTTGGAATTAGATCAAGTAAAAAAAATTACTTGCCCAACCTTCCACAGTGCCTAAGAGAAAGGGTGGATTTGGAATCTAATTCTCACAATTTCAAAGCCAAATGCTTTCTAAGGTATTGGAGTCATTCATTCATTACATGGATATTTCTTGGACATTTGCTATGCAATAGGCACTGTGCTGAGTAGCATATATAAGTTGTGTTATCTTTTTTTCACAGCTACTTGATAAGGCAGGGGAAAACAGTTTTACTCTTTCATAGAGCTGTAAATTGAGATTTAAAGGGAATAAATTTGATCACTTAATCAATGACAGATCCAGAATATGAAAGATGTCTGTTTTTAAATAAATGCATTAAATTTCCTTTTTGAAGTAATACAAAGCCAATTTAACATAAGGAATTAATTGAAACAATTGGATTGGGGCCCATCACTCAGCATGACATGTCCTGAAGTGAATGGGGAAACTGGGTCTCAGTATAGACACTCTTGAAATGATTTTTCCCAGACAGCAGTAGATATTTTGTTGTTTTCTAAATCTTTGCAGTACTGTTATCTCTTATGTGCCAGCTCCTTTTCTGATACCAACCCTGACAACTAAGTCCAGAACCTCTCACTGAGATCTAGAATTATCCTATTTTCAAAGTATACTTTTCTCTAAAAAGGATCAAACCTGATAAAAGCTAAGTAATTTCATCTGAGTTCCATTTGAGGCCTTGTCTTCACAAACATTGCCAGCTTGTTTTGGCTTTCTGTTAAGTCTTTTATCAAACCACCAGCTGGGCTTTGGCCAGACATGGAAAAGTTTCAACCTGTCTCCAATATATTGGTATGAAATAACAGGAAAAGCCTCTTTCCAAAAATAATTTCATGAAAAGTTTAAAACTATCAAGCTCCCAAAAAGATTCTTGTGGATTTAGATGCAAATTCTGCCTCAGGTTGCCTTCTGGCCCAACATGGTCTCCTCCTTCTTACTGTGGCTGATCCAATAAGGGGTGAAGTATTCATGCTGTAGAACCCCCTACATGGGGCTCATGACATGTTCTGGGAACTGGTTAGTGCAAGCTGTCTACAGGAGATGGCACCTGAGCTGTGTTGGGGGTAGGGTGGGAAGGTGAAGTGGGGTTAAGTAAAATCTCAGCAGAGTAGAATTTTGGAAATACTAAACAGTGTGGGATACTAAAAGAACCATGAAGGAAATGGTTCAGTATTGCTGGAGTGTAGAGTGGGGAGCAGAAGAAGAGGCTAGAGAAATTGGTAAGGGCTAGATCTTGCATTATGGGTACAATGGGATAAAGGACCAGGAATATTCAAGGAGGAAGCCTGGATTTGGGGCTTAGCTCCTGGGTAGATGCCTAGATCCAAGTAATAAGCCAGAAAGAAAACCTGGGACAATGGAGAGGATTTGGTCCTTCACTGGTTTCAGAATGACCAATGATCCTTACAGTGTAAGTATTCCCAAAACTAGGGACTTCTTTAGTGGCTTGACAAACAGCTCTGCTGGGGAACGGAAGAGCCGTCATCTCTGAAGCCATGTAAAGAGCTGTCTTGAATCAGTGCAGACCCAGGAAAATGGTGTCCTGTGCTCAAGCCACATCCCCAGTCATGAATCAAGGCCCAGCTGGTAGCTGAGAGCAAAGATTCTAAACCAGTAACCTGCAGGCCACGTCTCTCACAAGCTGGGCCTGGCTCTCCAGTGTTTCAAAATTTGATGTTAGTGCTTTTGTTCAGGGCAAGCATTCTTTGGTTTTCCACAGCACTCCTGCCTGCTTCATGCATTGTTAGTTACTTTGCCCGCTCCCCAGAGCTTTTGAGTTTTCAAACCCTGACTTGGCATGAAGAATAAAGAGAGATCTTGCCAGAACTTCAGTAACTCTGAGACAAGTGTAGGCAACATAACTTCCAGGGGCTAGCACTCGGGAGGTGGGAAGTGGCTGACTGAGCAGCCAGAATTGGGGAAGAAAATCCTTTACAGCCAGATCAGCAGGGGTCTTTCCTTTCTCAGCAAGGCAGGGTCCAGGCTGAGATATACCACAAACTCTTCTGGAAAGTGCTTTTGGGCTGTTGGCCTTGCACAACTTCCAACTTTATGAGGAGATGGTCCCAGAACAGGTAATGTCAAGGGGCTGGAGGAGGCTTTCTAGTTACAGTGTTGACAGTAGGATTCTGGTAGTGGGGAAAGCCCTGTAGCTACTACTTTCTGTTTGCAAAGAAAAAAAAAACATAATTGGAATTTTATTAAAATGAAACAAATAAGTGAAAGTAGTTCTAAGCATGATGCAAAAGCTGCTAAAGGTGCATTTTAAAAACACTAGCTCTTAGTCATGTAAGTTCTCCAGAGTTTTAGTATGAATGTGTTTTGTGTGTGCATGTATGCATGCTGGACTTGAGCATGAGTCTGTGCACTTTATGTGGGTCAAGGTCTACATATTATTGTATAGTGGGATATAGAGTCCTCCTCCTTCCCCTCCTCCTCCTTCTTCTTCTTTTTGCGGTACTTAGGAGTTGAATCCATGGCCTCGCACGTACCCTGTAAGTGCTCTACCACTGGCTGCACCCCCCAACCCATTTAAAATGTTTTTTGCCTTGTGACAGGATCTCACTATGTTACACAGGCTGCCTCTGGCCTCAAACTTGGGATCTTCCTGCCTCTGCCTCCCAAGTTGCTGGGATTATAGACATGTGCCAGTGTACTCAGCAACCATAGAGTTTTAACATGAGTCTTTCAAGTTAGATTTTAAAAAGAAGAAGCTGCTTGGCATGTGATTACTTGGGACCGTGTTTTAATGCCAGAACTGATTCCTCTACCTCTTTTACCATCTGTTTGAGAATAGTTGTTAAGGCCTTGAAGGACAGATTCCCCCCGACATGTCTCCTAATGGCCTGTTCTCAGTCAAATTCATAATCTTGACAGATTTCCATGCCCTAGAGATCCAGAGCACCCAAGCTGGCATGGTGGAGCTTCTTATGACTGGATGTGTCACAGCTTTTCCATGGCACTGAGAAAAGCAGTAAGGTTCTTGAAGCCACAGTGGTTTTTGGTGAGTTGAATAGCGACATAAATGTCATTGAGAGCCCTGTAACGTCAAAGTAGAGTTTAATGAGAGACTTAAACATCAGACATTCTAAAAATGCCATGGAATTTGTGTCAAACAAAGAAATTGTACAATCTTGGCTTTGGCTAATGCCTGAATGCTTGTTTCAGAAAGCTTTAGTCCTCCCCTAGCTTCTAGATCATTCATGCACTCTGATTGAGACTTACTGCTCCAAAAAAAAAAAGAAAAAAAAGAAAAGAACATTAGAACATTTTCTGTTCTGTGGTAAATGGTAAAAGGCCTCCCCTTTTATTATTGTGTAGCTATAAGGCTGGAATGTGGATACTTAAGCTTTGTCACCATGAGCCTCATTCATCTGCTTATGTAACACTTGTTTAAGCCAATGTCCCTTTCCCCAACAGGTCATCTGAAATAGTACTTTGGTTAGGAACTCCCTCTACCTTCTCACCCACTAGTGACACCCCAGAATTCCTGAAAACATAAGAAACACCAGCCAAACCTGGTTACCTAGAACTTTCATCCCTGTGTTATCTGTAAACAAGTGCACTTAACAGTGAAGTTAATACAGAACATAAGATTTCCTATGTGAATTAGTTTTCTAGGGCTGCTGGGACAAAGTGATACAAATCAGGTGGCTTAATACAATGGAAATGCCTTATCTTATGGTTCCAGATGACAGAAGTTCAAGGTCAAGTTACTGCCAGTGTTGCTTCCTTCTGAGGGACTGTGTTCCCTGTTCCTCCCTTAACTTTCTGGTGGTTTGCTGGCAACCTTGGCCTTGGAAGGGCATTGCTCTGATGTGTGAACTTCATCTTCACATGGTGTTCTCCCTGTGTGCTTGTCTCTGTGTCCAAATTTCCCCTTTTCATAAGGACATCAGTCAAATTGGATTAAGGTGTGTCCTAATGCTCCTATTTTAATGTGATAAATCTCTGGAAAGATGGCCTCCAAATAACATCGTATTTTGAGGTGCTGGGGAATTTGGACTTCAACATATGAATTTTGTTGGGGGGTGTAGAGAGGGACATAATTTAACTCATAACACAATGCTACCCAAATTTACTCTTCTGGTTGTCCCTGGGCTAACTTGTGGCTCTTCAGAGGTGACAGGCCACTTTCCCTTCCTCCAGGTCCAGCAGAGGGCATTGCCCCCAGGCCTTCCAGAGCCTCTCTCCCATCTTTGGCTTGAAAGAATAAAGAGGAAACTTTTCTTTTCATTTCCTTATAGGACAAAGCCTTTCTTCTTCTCATTTAGTCATTTCCCATTTTTCTATAATTCAGCTATACCATGCCTGCCCAGGAAGTTTCCTTTCCAAAGTACAGACGTATGCCACTTAATGATTAGGAACACATTCTAACAACTATGTTGTTAGGCAATTTTGCCATTGTGTTACAGAACTCAGGTTCTTAGGCTGGCCACATGGAAATCCAGTGCCAAGAGATGAGTGTTGGGGAGAAAGAAAGTCCACTTCATTGCAGGTACTAGCAACCTGGAAGGAGGCAGACTAATGTTTCAATTGCTACCTCTACTTGTCCAAGATTTTGCTTTACTTGGTTCTATGATTAACACCCACAGAAGCAGCAGTCAGGAAATCAAAGCAAGCATTGCAGTGGGAAAAGCTGTTGCAAAAGACCTCTTTAGAGTGTTGAAAAGTAAAGATGTCACACTGAAGACTAAGGTGCATCTGACTCATGCCATGGTATTTTCAGTAGCATTATATGCTTGTGAAAGATGGATGTTAAATAAGGGAGACAGGAAAATTGATGCTTTTGAATTATGGTGCTGGAGATGAATATTGAATATACCATGGACTACCAAAAGAGCCAACAGATATATTTTAGAAGAACTTCAACACAAGTATTCCATGGAAGCAAGCATGGCTACATCTTACCTATTTTGGACATGTTGTCAGAAGGGACCAATCCATGGAGAAGGATATCATGTTTGGGAGGATGGAAGGTCAATGAAAAAAAGAAAGATCCTTAAGTAAGTGGATTGACATACTGGTTGCAACAATGGAGTTAAACATAAAAAAGATCCGGTGTCTGGCACAGAATTGGGAAGTGTTTCATTCTGTTGTACATAGGGTCACTATGAGTTGGACCTGACTCAACAGCATCTAACAACCACCACCACAACAACAACTTCTTTGGGGAAGTAGGGAATATTTATATGAGGATCAGGTTAGGGCTGTGTGCCGAAATCAACACTTTTTTCCAAGAGCTTGAGCTAGACAGTCTGGCCTTGACTAGAGGGGGTGAACTTCTTGTGATGGCATTTATTTTATCTTGAGGGCAGGATGTTCCCATTTCAGATCCGTTTTCTGGTCTTGGAACCAGCTCAGAAAAATAAGCAAGATCATGGGAATTCAAAGTGAAGGCCATAGTCTGAGAATGAAAAAGAGGGCAGAAATAAAGCAGGATGGAGTCACTGATGGCAACAGCCTTTTATAATTGTCCGAGCATCATAATGGACTTAACATAGACTAAGCCAACTGTAGGTGCTGGGGTTTAGCTCAGTTGGTAGAGTGCTGCTCTGCACTCTCTGAGGCCATGAGTTTGATCCCCAGCACTGCATAAACGGGATGACCTGGTAGCCCACTCCCAATGCAATCTTGAAACAATCTGACATTGAAAACCCTATGAATAGCAGAGAAGCCATGCATGGCAAAGCACTGGGGAGTGTTTCGTTCTTTTGTACATAGGATCACTATGAGTTGGACCCAACTCGATGGCACCTAACAACAACAACAACAATGACAAGAAGCCAGCTAAAAGGTCATTAGGCAATGTAACCTTAGGGGACCACCATCATATATGATGATCTATTATGCATAGCATGACTCTACTTTGCAGTCACCCTCTTCCTTGGCCTTATGGTGCCTCTCCTATTGGGTTTTGTTCTTTCCTAGAGGCAAGCCGTGTTGTGGAGATCAACTTCTTCATAGTACACAGCCTAAGGAAAGTGGAATTTGTTAACAGTGTTTGAATTGTAAGGAGGAAGGGAAGAGGGATTTTTTTCCCTCATTGCTGGGAATGGAACCCAGGGACTCAGCCATGCTAGGCAAACACTCCATCCTTGGGCTATCCTCCCAGCCCTGGAAGAGGATTTGTTTTGAGAGGAATGTTCTTCTACAAAACCACTACCAATTTTAATTGCCCAAACAGGCTAAAATTTCTTTAGGTGTGTTTCTCAAAATATGTAAGGAGAAATTTCTGCCATTGAGAAAAATAAGTTCTACCTCTTGTCCCCCAGTAAGTTATAAAGACTAAGTAATTGTGTAAATATAGCATGCATAGTATCTCCTGATGGGAGTTCTGTGATACATTAATTTAAGGCTGAGAGCTGGGCTTAGTGGCACACTACTACAATCTCAGCACTTGGAAGGCAGAGGCAGGAGGATCATGTGTTCAAGGCCAGTCTGGGCTACATAGTGAGTTTGAGGCTAGGCTGGGCTACATAGTGAGGCCCCGTTAAAAAAAAAAAAGCTTTGATAAGTCCAGCTGAATAAAATTAGCTTAACCTTTTCCCAGAATTTCCTTATCATAAAAAATTTGAAAAAAATAATTTATAGTGAACACTCATATACCTACCAACTAGATCCTACAATTAATGTTTTTGATGTATTTTCATGATTCTGTTGTATCCGTCTATCCACCCCTCTCTCCATCTATCAATCCCTCTTGGATTTGGATTAATTTCCGAGTAAGTCACAGCTATCATAACATCTCACCCCTAATTATCCTAGCACACCTATCCCTGACCAGCTTTGTTTCATGAACATTTCCTTGTCCTCCATCACATATTTTTATTCACATCCATTGGTGTCATCCACATTTCAAACTCCACAGGACAGATGCTTTGGGATCATGAAGACACTACTTATGTTATGATATCTCAGCTTCCGTGTGATTGCCATCCTGTCTCATTTAGTTTAATCAAGACTGGAAGGGACTAATTTAGTTGGATTATCTTAAGGAAGAGAAAAGTGAAGCTCTGAAAGGTGAGGGCTCTTGCCTGAGGTTATACAGCTAGATGTTGTTAGGTGCCGTCGAGTCGGTATCCGACTCAGCAACCCTCATAGGGTTTTCAATGGCTGACTATTTCAGGATTGCCTTGGAAGTGGATTGCCAGGCCTTTCTCCCATTTTTGCAGTGCTGGGAATTGAACTCGGGACCTCAGAGACTGCAGTGCAGCACTCTACCAACTAAGCTAAATCCCAGCCCATACAGCCAGATAGTGGCCATTTAGTGGAGGTTTTTCTTTTTTTTTTTTTTTTGGTACTAAGTATTGTAATTGTACACATTAATGGGGGACAGAGTGATAATTCTTTTTGTATATACACTGTGCTATTATCAAATTAGGATTATTGACGCTTCCATCTTCTTAAAACATTTTACAAACTTTTTTGATTAGTATGTAGAGATAATTGTACATATTTATGATGTATGAGTTTTAAAATTGCATAGAGTATAGTGAGTTCATTATGGAATTTTCATAGAATTGCAACCTGTATTTTGCACTTATTCTCTCCCTCTTCATCCATATATATTGTTTATCTTCCCCCTCCCAATTTTCCCATTCCCTTCCCTCTCCCACATCTCTCCTCCTCTTTGATGGTGGATCCTCTTGTATTTTCTAATCTTAGATATATTTAATTTACACAATTGAACATTTGTAAACACACACACACACATATATTTTTCTTTAAGATAGATCTAAATTCTGTATAGGGGCTGGGATTTAGCTCAGTTGGTAGAGCACCACTCTGCAGTCTCTGAGGTCCCAGGTTCGATTCTCAGCACTGCAAAAATGGTACAAGGACATGGCTATCCCCTTCCAAGGCAATCCTGAAACAATCAGCCATTGAAAACCCTATCAGGGTCGCTATGAGTTGGACACGACGCGACGGCACCTAAAAACAACAACAACTCCTGTATATGAGTGAGAACATGTGGAATTTCTCTTTTTGAGTCCAGGTTATTTTGCTTACAGTAATGATCTCCAGTTCCATCCATTGTGCTGCAAATGACATAATTTCATTCTTCTTTTCTGCTGAATAATATTCCATTGTGTATATGTCCCATGTTCTTAATCCAATCATCTGTTGATGGACATCTGGGCTGATTCCATACCTTTGCAATTGTGAAGAGAGGTTGTAATAAACACAGAAGTACACATGCTGGAGACCTCTATTGAATATACCATGGACTGCCAAAAGAACCAACAGATCTGTCCTAGAAGAAGTACAACCAGAGTGCTCCTTGGAAGCAAAAATGGCCAAACTGCGTCTTACATATTTCAGACATGTAGTCAGGAGAGACCAATCCCTGGAGAAGGACATCATGTTTGGAAGAGTGGCAGGTCAACGCAAAAGAGGAAAACCCTCCACCAGATGGATTAACACAGTGTCTGCAACAATGGGCTTAAACATAAATAAGATGGTTTGCCTGGCACAGAATCGGCAAGTGTTTCGATCTGCTGTACATAGGGTCGCTATGAGTCGGACTCGACTTGACGGTACCTAACAACAACAACACATGTCCCTGTGGTATGCTGACTTGTCTCCCATTGGGTATATGCTTAGGAGTGGTATAGCTGAATCATATGGTAGTTCTATTTTAGTTTTCTGGGGAATGTGGAGAGATTTTTCTACAGATGAGCAACATTCTGCATCATCCTTGATCCAGACAATATTTCCCTTCCATTCCGGTCCTTGCTCACTGCTGAGTGCCTTGCTCTTTGTCTTACAAGAGTGTTTCAGAGGCTGGCAAAGTCAAGTTGCTGGACCAGGCCATGCAGGCTCACTAGGCTCCCACGAGATGGAGGGAGGGCCACATGACCCAATTGTAACTTCATTTCTTCCAGTCACTCATTACATCCTACCCAGATTTCTTTTCCCTGGAAATGCCTACATTTGATTCTCTCCTTCTAGAATTCTTAATCCACCATCTCATGTTTGGTGAAAGGGGATGCTTTAATGGAGAAGTAGACTTCTGACTCTCTTCATGCCATTTGTAACAGCCATCTCTGCACAGTGTGGGGAATGGGGAGAGAGTCAGTGCCAGGGTGTACGGCAGCTCTTTAGTTTTATATTCTGGTGTAAAGATATAGGTGATTCTAAAGGTCGGGTTGGTAATCCATAGGAGGGCTGCCATTGTGGTTGTGAGATAGTTCATGCTCAGCTTATCATCAAGGAAGCTATTGTGGTATCCTATGATTATCTTCTATACTTAATGAAATTTTGAAGGTAAGGGTGCAGTTCAGTGGTAGAGTGCTTGCTTGGCCTGTGTGAAGCCCTGGGTTGCATCCAAGCATTTCAAAAAAGCAAGGAACTAAAAAGCAACAACAATAAAAATTCTTCTTTTTCTTTCCTTTTTTTTTTTATGTGAAGTGAGGTCTTACTATATAACCCAGGCTGGCCTCAAACTCTCAGTCCTCCTGCCTCAGCCTCCCAAGTGGTGGGATTATAGGCATGTACCATCATGCCTGGCCTAAAAAGTTTTCTTAAAAGAGTGTATGTTTGTTCATTCATACATAGTTTGTGTAATTCCCAGGGGGATTTGAGGAAAGTGAATTAAAAAGTATAGACCAGTTATTTCTTTTTTTTCAGTACCAGGAGTTGAACCCAAGGTCTCACACATACCAGGCAATGCAATTGCTCTACCACTAAGCTGTACCACAGTCCATTTTTATTCTTTATTTTGAGACAGGATCTTGCAAAATTGTTCAGGCTTCCTCTGGCCTTGAACTCGAGCTCCTCCTGCCTCAGCCTCCCAAGTTTCTGGGGTTACAGCTGTGCACTACAGGGTCGAGCTAAAAAATCCTTTTTCTTTCTTTCTTTCTCTTTCTCTCTCTCTCTCTCTTTCTTCCTTTCTTCCTCTTCCTCTTCCTCCTCCTCCTCCTCCTCCTCCTCCTCCTCCTCCTCTTCTTCTTCTTCTTCTTCTTCTTCTTCTTCTTGTAGTGATGGAGATCCAGCCTAGGTCCTTATACATGCTAGGCAAGTGCTTTACCACTGAGCTACACCCCCAGCCCATTATAGAGCAGTTTTAAAGAATAATAATATAGCACACATACTTGAGAAAGATAAATATGTAATTTCTGAGTTTGCTTCCTTTATTCATTGGAGACAATGTTGAGGTAAATCGAAAACAAATTTTACTTACCATGATTATGATACACAAAAGATAGTCATCTTTCAAACAACAAAGGGTAAAGACAAAGGCTTCCATATGAAGCAAGACTCATTATGATTGCTGACATTTTAGAAAATGCAATCATTTGCATATAAAGCATGATGAAGAAACACATTTTATGGTTTTAGACATAGTCTGAAAGGCCTCGGAAGGCAATCTCATTCTCGGATCTGACGCGGCTGCATCTGGAGAAAGGTTTCTATAGCAACTTATGGAAGCTTGATGTTTTTTATCCTTTTCAAGAGCATAAATCATCCCATGGCCCAAGGCTTCAGGAAAGGTCTCCTGTATTTTACAAGCTATTGCCACTAGTTTTTGTGTTATATGTTTTCATTGTCTTAGAGAAAACAGAGCAAAGGTTACCATGCTTCCAAGAAGGTTTGGAGTCTTTTTCATCTGGGGGGATGAGACATGAATAATGTACAGATGTGAATAATGCCAGACTTTGTTTCTCAAAGACCAAAATGATGGCACATGCTGGTATGTGTGGCCTATGTCCTATGTTGTCTTGATTTTTTGGGTGTGTTCCCAGGGAAGAGTCAGTGGGAATTAAGGAGGAGGAATTTTTTGTCTAAAGTCATTCTTTTTTTTTTTTTTTCCTTCACTCTTGAGGGGTTGAACCCAGGGTTTTCACATGCTGGGCAAGTGCTGTACCACTGAGCTGCATCCCCAGCTCCTTTTTTTCTTTTTATTTCGAGACAGGGTCTCACTAAATTTTGCAAGCTGCCTCCGGCCTTGAACTCACGATCTTCCTGCCTCTACCTCCCAAGTCGCTGGGATGACAGGTATGTGCCCAGCCAAAGCCACCCATCATGTAAAGCGATCCAGCAGCCTTGAAGAGTTCTGCTTGCTCCAAATGCATTCTGATATCCTTTGAATGATGGTGTCCCAGGGCTCTGCATACTGATGGGCACCAGGTACCTGACCCAGGAAGCAGGCATATTTTCATATATTTTAAAATCTTTTTACAGGTATTCTTTTGAAGAATGTTGGTAAAGAAATATTTTCTGCTTTGAATTAGAACTTTGCCTGCTTCAAGGATTTGTTTTAACAACCTAAGGCTTTGTAGGTCATGGGAGGTAATGCGGCTAATGAGAAACACCTGTTGTTGTTGTTAGGCACCGTCGAGTCGGTATCCGACTCATAGCAACCCTCATAGGGTTTTCAATGGCTGAGTGCTTCGGGATTGCCTTGGGAGTGGATTGCCAGGTCCTTCTCCCATTTTTGCAGTGCTGGGAATTGAACTTGGGGCCTCAGAGACTGCAGCGCAGCGCTCTACCCACTGAGCTAAATCCCAGCCCGAGAAACACCTAGGACACAGAAACAGGTTTCAGACTTAGTTCTGTCTTCACTAGCTGTGTAACTCTGAGTAAGCCCTTGAATCTCTGAGCCTCAGTTTCCTAACCTGAGAAGTGGGCATAAGCCTGCTGACTTCACAGGGTTATTGTTAAGGATGGAATGCGTGGGAGTATTGGAAACTGTACAGTGGTGTACAAATGGGAGTTGGCTGTCTTTGTTTCCCTTTGAAAAAGTCAAGAGTGTCCATTACCATTCCCAGTATAACTAGAGGCAATCAGTTTCAATATGTCTAAATATTTTAGTTTTTTATACAGTTTTAAAAATACTTGTGCTTAGATACTGCCGTAGCCATTTATTTGTTTACTGAAAAGTAATTAACTGTCATCTTTGTTGAAGGGCATAAAATACATCTATTCAAAAAACATTTAAATGCTGTCTCCTGTTGGGCATGGTGGCGCATGCCTGTAATCCCAGTGGCTGGGGAGGCGGAGGCAGGAGGATCGCAAGTTCGAAACTAGAGGCAGTCTGTGTAATTTAGCGAGACCCTGTCTTAAAAAGTAAAAAAAATGGGCTGGTGGTGCATCTCAGTGGTCAAGCACTTGCAAAACATGCAAGCGCAAGGCCCTGGGTTCAATCCCCAGTACTGCATAAATAAATAAATAAATTAATTAATTAATGCTGTGTTCTGACATTGAGGGAAGAAAGGTGGTGGTTGTTGTTAGGCAGCCTGGAGTCTGGTCCAACTCACAGCAACGCTATGTACAACAAAATGAAACACTCCCTGACACTGCGCCATGCCCAGCATGATGTCAGTGCTTCTCTGCTATTCAGAGGGTTTTTAATGGCTGATTGTTTTAGGATTGTTTCAGGAGTGGACTCCTAAATCCTTCTCCTGTTTTTTGCAGTGCTGGGGATCAAACCCAGGGCCTCAGAGAGTGCAGAGCAGCACTCTACCGACTGATCTAAACCCCACCCCAAAAGAAAGAGTTGCTGTTGCCTTTGTTATCATTCAGGAAATAGGTTTTCTGAGCTTCAAGGACACCTGGATGATGCAGTGAAGGAAGGATGCAATCCATCCCCCACCCTGCCAGCCAAGCCGTTTGCCCCACTGTGGGCTGCACTGACTTCAAGGAAGGTTGCCTTTTGGAAATTTACCTGCTAGGAACATGTGCTTTTCTGTAATTTACACAAAGGCACAGAATGTGCTAGCAGTTGTCCATGGTGTTAAAGGGAAGGTTTGCTGTGTTTCACTGTTAACAGGTGAAGTTAATCAATTTCACACCATGATGGTGTGCTTGTTATCTGGAGATAGATTGCCTGGATTTGAATACTGGCTCTGGCACTTGCCAACCGTGTGACCTTAGGCATATTGCTTGGCCACTCTGTGCTTCACTTTCTACATCTGCGCATCTCATAGAGTTGTTGGGAGGATAAATGAGTTCTTCTGTGTAAAACACTTGGTAGAGAAGCTGACACCCAGTTGGTGCTCAATGTGTTATCTGTTTCAGTGGTGGCTTTACCTGCTCAGGGGCTCCAGATTTTCTGTGCTAAAAAGTTCAACAATTAACATCTAAATTCTATCTACAAATTCCACTTTCCTTTAATAAATTTGGCTTCAGATTGGGGATGCTTTTCTTCATACTACAGACCTTTTTGCCTGCAGCTCTACCACTGTGGCACCCCATCTTGTCAGATCTCGGAAGCTAAGCAGGGTCAGGCTTGGTTAGTACTTGGATGGGAGACCGCCTGGGAACACCAGGCGCTGTAGGCTGGGGTGAAGGACCCACAGCCCACTCCCAAAAATCAATCTGCCATTGAAAATCCTAAACCCTATGAATAGCAGAGAAGCACTGACAATAGTGTTTCGCCTGTTGTATGTAGGGTCACTAGGAGTCAGACACCAACTCCACAGCACCTAATAACAACAGCAGACCTTTTTTGGATGTATTTTGTTAAATAACTAAAAAAAGCATTCTCTTTGGACACATCAAAGAATTCCAGTTCTTTGATCAGAAGGTCATTTGATTGTTTCTAGAATTTCCTCATCAAACCACTGCCTTGTTAGCAGTGAGAGATGGCCAGGGCTATTTGTGTGTCCTTGGCTTATAGGTCCCCAGGGAATGCCTCTATTGTTCAGAAGATTAGAGATGCCTTGAGGTATTGTGAATTTCATTGTCAATTTTATTTACAGTGATCCTGCCTCTTTTGGGTAACTGATAAATTGGAAAAAAATCCTCATGTAATAATTTTATGTTTTCAAGATAATTAATTTTTCATTTTAAAGTGTTTAATTTTTTTTTGTTAAATATCCCATTTTGATGGGAAACATTGAAACAGATTGACAAAGCAAAGAATGAGGCAGGTGGTGATTCTGATTTTATCCTGGGTCCTAATTCCCCACTGCTCTGAAGACACTTTGCAGAGGCTCCTTTTGTGTCTCCTCCAGCATCTAATTTGGTCCATTTTCTATGGTACAAAACTGGAAGCACAAAATGTTAATAATGCTGCCAGCCATTGATCTTTACTGTTGTTGTTAGGTGCCATCAAGTAGGGTCTGATTCATAGCAACCCTCATAGGGTTTTCAATGGCTGATTGTTTCAGGATGCCATGTCGTTCTCCAATTTTTTTGTGATGCTGGAGATCAGACCCAGAGCCTCAGAGAATGCAGAACAGCACTCTATTAACTGAGCTAAACTCCAGCCTCAACCATTGATCTTTAGGTCCTTAAAATACTTTGAGTATGTAATAATAATTGAGCTGGGATTAGGCTCAGTTGGTAGAGCGCAGCTCTGGTGTCTCTGAGGTCCCAGGTTTGTTTCCCTGCACAGGAGAAATGGGAGAAGGATGTGGCAATCCACTCCAAGGCAATCCCGGAACAATCAGCCACTGAAAATCCTATGAAGGTTGCTATGAGTTGGACATGATTCAATGGCATCTAACAACAACAACAATAATCATAACTGATATGGTCATTGTTTTGATGAAACCTTTTCCAAATAAACTACTCAGGAAGAGAGATGCAATATTTTTTCTTTGTTTGCTTCTGCTTTTTGTGACAGATTCTCATTATGCAACCTGGGCTGGCCTGGCACTTGCAATCCTCCTGCCTTCACCTCTTGAGCACTGGGATTACTGGAGTGTACCACCATGCCTAATGAGATACAGTTTTTAAAAATAATTTCATAGCATTAGATATTAGTCTATTCATTGTGTGTGCTATGCAATGACTATTCATCCAAGGGCCTATTTGTTTTTGTTTGTTAGGTGCCGTCGAGTCGAGTCCGACTCATAGCGACCCTATGTACAGCAGATCGAAACACTTGCTGATTCTGTGCCAGGCAAACAATCTTATTTATGTGTAAGCCCATTGTTGCAGACACTGTGTCAATCCAGCTGGTGGAGGGTTTTCCTCTTTTGCGTTGACCTGCCACTCTTCCAAACATGATGTCCTTCTCCAGGGATTGTTCTCTCCTGACTACAGGTCTGAAATATGTAAGACGCAGTTTGGCCATTTTTGCTTCCAAGGAGCACTCTGGTTGTACTTCTTCTAGGACAGATCTGTTGGTTCTTTTGGCAGTCCATGGTATATTCAATAGACGTCTCCAGCACCACAATTCAAAAGCAT
>VMDO01030334.1:0-21432 GCA_007922755.1 Pedetes capensis | reverse complement strand
AGGACGAAGTGGAAGCTGCCTTGAAAGAACTGGCGAAACACAAGGCTCCAGGAATTGATGGGATACCAATAGAGATGTTTCAACAAACAGATGCAGCACTGGAGGTGTTAACATGTTTATGCCAACAGATTTGGAAAACTGCTACTTGGCCAACTGACTGGAAGAGATCCATATTTGTGCCTATTCCCAAAAACGGGGACCCAACTGAATGTGCAAACTATCGGACAATATCATTAATATCACACACCAGCAAAATTCTACTAAAGATCATTCAGAAGCGACTGCAGCAGTGTATAGACAGGGAATTACCAGAAAATCAAGCGGGATTCAGAAGAGGGCGGGGAGCCAGGGACATCATTGCTGATGTCAGGTGGATATTAGCTGAAAGCAGAGACTATCAGAAAGATGGCTATCTATGTTTTATTGACTATGCAAAAGCATTTGATTGTGTGGATCATAACAAATTATGGATAACACTTCGGAAAATGGGAATACCAGAACACCTAATTTTGCTCATGAGAAATCTGTACATGAACGAGGAGGCAATTGTTCGAATAGAACAAGGAAACACTGAGTGGTTTAAAGTTGAGAAAGGTGTGCATCAGGGCTGTATACTTTCACCCCATCTCTTCAATTTATACGCTGAGCAAATAATCTGAGAAGCTGGACTTTATGAGGAAGAACGTGGCATCAAGATTGGAGGAAGACTCATTAACAACCTATGTTATGTAGATGACACAACTCTGCTTGCTGAAAATGAAGTGGATTTAAAACATTTACTGATGAAAATCAAAGATTATAGCCTTCAATATGGGTTATGACTAAACATCAACAAAACAAAAATCCTTACTACTGGGTCAGCATGTAAATTCACAATAAATGGAGAAAAGATTGAGGTTGTCCAAGATTTTGCTTTGCTTGGCTCTATAATCAACACCCGTGGAAGCAGCACTCAAGAAATCAAAAGATGCATTGCTCTAGGAAAAGCTGTGTCAAAAGATCTCTTTAGAGTATTGAAAAGCAAAGATGTCACATTGAAGACGAAGGTGCGTCTGACTCATGCCATGGTATTTTCAGTGGCATCATATGGTTGTGAAAGCTGGACATTGAACAAGAAAGACAGAAAAAGAATTGATGCTTTTGAATTGTGGTGCTGGAGATGTCTATTGAATATACCATGGACTGCCAAAAGAACCAACAAATCTGTCCTAGAAGAAGTGCAACCAGAGTGCTCCTTGGAAGCAAGAATGGCCAGACTGCGTCTTACATATTTCGGACATTTAATCAGGAGAGATCAATCCCTGGAGAAGGACATCGTGTTTGGAAGAGTGGCGGGTCAACGCAAAAGAGGAAAACCCTCCCCCAGATGGATTGACACCGTGTCTGCAACAATGGGCTTAAACATAAGTAAGATCATTTGACTGGCACAGAATCGGCAAGTGTTTCCATCTGCTGTACCTCAGGTCGCTCTGATTCGCACTCGACTCCATGGCACCTAACAACAACAACAACATGTATAAATACACATATTTGTGTATTTATATGTACATATGTGTGTATCTATACGCATACACACATATAGCCTATACCAAAGTTGTTGTAAAAGAAATGGAGAGTTAAACTGTAAAAAAAAAAAAAATTACATTGATGATTAAATAAATAGCAGGGAATAAACACTCGCAGGATAAGTTGTAACTTCTTTGTGTAACTCCATGAATGAGAATAGCCAGGATAAAAAAGAACACATCTGAGCCGTGCAGGCCTGTAATGTCAGTGACCTGGGAGGCAGAGGAAAGAGGATCACAAGTTGGAGACCAAAGGCAGTCTAAGTAATTTAGCGAGACCCTGTTTTAAAATGTAGTAAAATGGGCTGGGGCTGCGGGTGCAGGTCACTAGCAAAGCATGCAAGAGCAACGCCCTGTTTCTACTGCTAGTGTTGAAAAAAATATGAAAAGAAAAAAAAGAGAAAAAGAAAGAACACATCCTATTTCAAAGAAAGAGGAAGATAATTAAAAATTCCGGAAGATGTGATAAGACAGGTAAAAGGTGCAGAGAAACAGAAGAGATTTTCAAGGAAAAGTAAGAAAAAGCTCCCATCTCCAGCCCTGGTTCCTGGGAGGGGAGAGAGCCAAGATCACTTGTCAGGCAGCCATCCCTGGTGAAGATAGCCTGGCAGTCCTGGACCACAGGACAAGACCACAGTTTGTTCATCTTAAGGCTGGTGGGGGGATTTAGTGTGGCAGGCACTTCATCTGTGTATCAAGTCAGCATGGTATAAAAGCTCCATTTTGTCACTCCTCTTATCTTTAAAGTGCTATCGTCAGGTGCCATCTTGAGAGTGGCAGATTGAGGTTGAGTTACTCTGAGGACCTGAATGCAGGGCAAAATTCTCTTCTTTGGGAGAATATGCCAGCTTCTTGGAGGAAGGGAGTTATAAGAGGTAGTTACAGAGAGTGGTGGGGCTGGATGTAGACACACTGAGAAGTTTAAGGAGCAAAGAGCATGGGCTGTGAAGGGCTTGCTTATCTGTGGCTTTACCTTCTCCGTAGAGGAATAAGCCCCATGCCATGAGGGTTACTGCTGAGACTGACAGACTTGAGCCCAGGGGCAGTCAATTACTTGGTCTCCAGGCCCACATCCCTGCAATATCCTCATCAGGACTGTAAGCTCTGAGCCCAGGCCCAGTAGATAGCTCAATTTCTATAGGCAGCTCCCTCCTCCAGGGTGGGTTACTCCTGAGCAGGATCTGAGGCACAGAGACTTGCAGTAAGAGTACCTGGTTCCTCAGTTCTCCTCCTCCAGTGCAGATCTCAGTGAGCTGTGTGCCTAAGCCCCTCTCTGACATATTCAGGGGTTATTCTCCAGCTTAGGGATTTGCCATAACCAGATACACAGAACAGGACAACACTGGAGCGAGTAGAAACCTGTCCAGACCAAAGGCCACAAAATACAAGGTGGCCAGCAATATCTATTAGTACAAATAAGAAGGGGAGGACCTAAACTGAGTGCAACTATGAAGCTGACAACAGACTCTTGACCATCTTTGTCTTTGGCATGCATACAGTAAAAGTCTAAGCGATTTGTTTTGGTGTTGCTGCTATGGCAGTTTGTTTTCTTCTCTGAGTAGTACTGGGCATTGAACCCTCAAGAGAAAGATACTCACTAAGAAGATCTCCAAATTAAATAGGGAGGGATATACATCACAAAATATGCACATATTGTAATTTATAATCTTCAGCAATACGAAAAAGCAAGAGAACATGACTCCTTTCAAAGTTCACAACTCCATGATAATGGACTCCAGAGACTCTGAAATGGTTGAAATTCTAGGAGATAATTCAAAAGTATGGTTTTGAAAATGATCAGTAACCTCAAAAAGTATTCAAACATGAAGATAAATGAAGTAAAGACTTAAAAGCAGCACCTAACAATATCAAGACCATAATGCAGAAGATAAGGAGTCATAGAGAAAGAGTTACAAATATGAGAGCTTATTAAATAATGAATTTGATGACTAGATGAATACATAAGAACTAAGAAAGAATTCAATTCGGTAATTCCAGCTTAGTAAACTAGCAAAGACCTATTATCAAATATATATAAATATATATATATATATATATATATATAATTTTATATATATATTATATATATATAATTATATATATAATTTTTTTCAGAATATCCATATATCTAATAGTTCATATATACTATATATACGTACATCTACACACACACACACATATACACACACTCATAGAGAACCTCATGGGGTTTCCAATGGCTTTTTGTTTTGGGATTGCTTCAGGATTGAATTGCCATGTCATTTTCCCATTTTTTCAGTGTTGGGGATTAAACCAAGGGCCCCACAGAACACAAAGCAGCACTCTACCAACTAAGCCAAATCCCAGCGCCATCTACCTTCACTAAATTGTTCACCCATGTGCCTGACTTTCTAATCCAGATGCTGAGTTGACTTTCTTACCTCATTCTTCTACTCATTTGAATCTTCCTTGTGGTCAGTGATCATTTTTAAAGCTGTATTTTTGAATTATCTGTTTATCTCACCTATTTCAATATCTTTGGATTAAATTATTGAAGAGTTATAAACTTTGAGGAAGTCATGTTGCCTTGCTTTTTTATATATTTAGGAGTTTCTATGTTGCAATTGGCATATCTGTTGGGATGCATATTTCAGGGTTTTTTTGTTTTGTTTTGTTTTGTTTTGTTTTCCAGTACTAGGGGTTGAACCCAGGGCCTAGCACCTGCATGCTTTGCAAGTGCTGTAACACTGAGCTGCACCCTTGGCCCATTTTTTGACATTTTTGAGACAGGGTTTCGCTAAATTATACAGACTGCCTCTGGTCTTGAACTTGTTGTCCTCCTGCCTCTGCCTCTCAAGTCGCTGGGATTACAGGCATGTGCCACAATGCCCAGCTTCTCTTTCAGTTTAATATCAGTGTCTTCTTAGTGAGTAGCCTTCTCTTGAGTGCTCAATGCCCAATACTAGGCATTGGTAAGAAAAAAATCCACTGTAATAGCAACAACCCCAAACCAAACAAGATATAGAAATACAATTCAAATCAATTAAAGTCATCTACTATATCACTAATGACCGTAGAAAACAAAATGACAAACAGAGATCTCAGAGTAAACAATGACATTAACATTAATTAAGGTAAATTCAATAATATTAAATGAGGTTTAAAAAAAAGGCAGGAGCAGGGTAAAGGGAAAAGGAAAAGATGAGATTATACACACTCACAGAGAACCTTATGGGGTTTTGAAGAAAAGAATGTTTTAAAGAAGAAAAAAGAGCAAGAGATTTAAAAATAATAATTATAAATAAGGAAATATATAATTCAATTAAACATGAGAAAAATAAGACATTTAAAAATATTAAAAAGTAAAAATATTTTAATATATGTTTTGGCTTCCTTTCTCCCATCCCAGGCAACTGGTTCTGGAGTTGTGGGCTGTCTCCTACATTTTCATGTATATCTATTACATTTCCATGTACTTATCAGCTGTCTTATTGCCTCTTTTGTATTTTTTTGTATTATATTGTTTTTTCCTTTCTTTTTCAGTCTTCAGAATAAAGTCTATCTTTTATTACTTGGATTCTTTTCATTCACAGTCATTTGAATGCAACTTCTAGTCAGCCACCTTACCTCAGAAGTCTTTAGTATTTCCTTTTGTCTATTTCAAAAAAAGTTACCATAGACTCAGAAAGTTTAAAGTAAAAGATATTTTTACAGAATGATATCAACAAAAGCAAGCTGGAAGCCATAACAAAGATAGACACCTGTGAGAAACAGCTGAACAGTCATTCTTTGCTCTCTTATGGACTCTTTCCATTTCTCTCCTTCTCTGCTTATGGGTCATAATATTTATTTACTGAAACTATAGTTTCTACAGCTACTCCTGCCTAATTATCCACTGACTTCTCAGTCTCCATCAGATAGTCACAGTCACAACACTTCTTTCCAACTACAGCTTGCATATACCTGCAATGAATTGTCTGACTTATTTAGTTATCAAGATCTGTCCATTCACCCTGCAATGCCAGAAAATGCCTTCTTTGTGTCAGATTACATTTCACACAAAAGAAAATAAGGTTTATCCTATCTGCAACCAACCCTGCCACTTTCCAGTATTGCAAATACTTCCTGACTGAACTGATATCATTAAATTGGAATGTGGGTCGAGAATCTAATAGATATAATCCTAGCACAGTATTATAGGATAGTTTTTCTTATCTTCAAAATATAAGGGATATTTCTAATACTGTTAATATGTATTTGAAAAATAAATAAGGTAATCCTGAAATATGTCTACTGAACATCAAATGAGACTTGTCTAAGAAAGCAGGCATTCCTCTGTCTAGAATGTTGTAGAAGGTCACTGCATTGAAATTAATTGAATATTGGTTTGGATTTGAATAAATGATTCATGGAGGTCATATATTTCATAGACAAGTTTGGGTAGTATTATAGTTTGAATATAAAATGGCCTCCAAGGCTCAAGTTTGATCCTTTGGTCCCCAGAAGGTGACACTGTTTTAGGAAGCTCTGGAACTTTGGGAGATGGGACCTAGCTACTAGAAGGAATTGGGGATGGGCCTTTGAAGGTTTCATCCAGGCCTCTCTTTCTATTCTAAATCCACCATGATATGAAAGGTCGCTAGCAAATGGGCTCACCACCTGATTTGACATCATGCCTTACCTGACACTATAGATTTAGATCCTCTGAAACCATGAGCTGAAGTAAATCCTTCTTTCCTTAAGGTTGTTTTTCTCTGATAGTTCTCACAGTTACACAAAAGGTAGTACAGTTGACAGAATATAAAGAACATGAAAGAAGTCAGAGAAAAAGTTATAGAGGAAAGCTCACTACACTAACTCCTCAGTCCTTCAACATACTGCTCCTATCACTTGTCAAAAAGAGACAGACTTGAAGTAGTTGCAGACCATTTCAGTTTAGGAAAGGAATCTTTCCATTCCCTGACATCTTTGAATACCCTGATCTTCATGTAGCTTATCTGCATGCATATCTGCAAATTCCATTGTTATTCCTGGATCAGCAGTTGTCCCAGTGAACAATTCTGAAAACTAGTTAAAACCTGACAGTTTTAATCTCATATTTCATTCAACTTACTATATATTGTACACTAGCACTATACGCATGAGAATCCACAGGCCTCCCAAGTATCTCTGTGTCTAGAGGTATAATGTCAGACCAATTGTTAACCATATACTTGCACGAGTTTAAAACCCAGTAGAAACTAGGACATCTAATACCTCTCTAATAACACATTGACAGACTTCGTGGGCTACTTTTGTAAACACATTGAAACCATCTGCACAAAGTTGTGGGCATAGGTTGATTTATCTGAGGAAAAGAAAAAACTTCCATCATTTTTTCAAAGTAATATGTGATAAACAGAAAAGAGCAAGTAGAAGAAATAGGAAGAAGAAGAAAAAAAAGGAGGAGGAGGAGAAAGAAGAAGGAGGAGGAGGAAGAGGAGGAGGGGAGGAGAAAGGAGGAGGAGGAGAAAAAGGAGAAGAAAGAGGAGGAGAAAGGAGGAGGAGAAAGGAGGAGGAGGAGGAGAAAGAAGGAGGAGGAAGAAGGAGGAGGAGGAAGAGGAGAAAGAAGAAAGATGAGGAGGAAGAGGAGGAGAAAAAGAAGTCATCCTACATTAAGAATAGAAAAAGCTGACATTAGTGCTTGTATTAGGCATTCTCAAAAGAGCAAAAGGGAAAACTCAAAAGTCCAAAGCCTTATGGGACAGACATTTATGTCTGGGAGAAACACAGTCCAACACAGAAATTAAGCAAGAATTTCACATTTAACAAAAAAACTAGCACAATGGCTTAAAATCCCTCTGAAATTAACACTGGCATGATCAATGTTAATATTATTTCATTGTAATTCAGAAACAATAGTTAATGGTATAGATTTTTTTCTATGAATTTACTTTTCCTTATGAAGGGACTATCTGTTTGACAGTAAATTAATTTCTTTTCCACAAAAGGCCCATTAATATTTAATTTTTCTATGCTTGTATTCAAAACATGATTTAATAATGATGTTTTTCTCTTCAAAATTCTCCAGACTCCTGTCAAAAGGTAACATCTATCATGTTGATTTGTTTTTAAGAACTACAGGTTAATGATTAGCACTACTGTAGGTGATACAACTTAGAGTATCTTTTGCTGCAGTTATTTTCATTGAGGACTATTAAGCAATACAGATTTTGTTGATTTTGTATTGCTGTAAATACATAACTCATTATTCTTCAATTGACTAAGTTCCTTTGGGAACATTTACAAAGATAAAAGTTGACAAATGATTGATTAGTCTTTTTCATAGAGAAGACATGTTGATATATTTAACAAACAGAAGTTATGTATATTTCATAGAGCACATTTGTGATTTAGGGAAATCATTTTCGATTATTCTGGAATGGTACTAATTTATTTTTAATTAAAAGCCTACATAATTAATTGTTATTGAAGCCATGAAAACTAATTTATGTATTCAAAAATCATAACCTTTCTATCAAATTGGCATACTGTATGTCTGAGTTAGGATGCTTTATATTATTACATAAATCTTATTCAAATAGTTATATATTTATATGAATGCTATACAAATTACAATTAATTGAATATTTTTGCAAGAGATCTTCTATTTAATTTGATAAAAATTTATATAGACACTTTTACTAAATTTATAAAGGGCATATTAGAAACTATTCACAAAAATACACTTAATGTGTGAAAAATCTTCTATAGGGAATGATTTGGTTATTTTAGAAATTTTTATATTTTTAATCTATTTTTCCAATTTTTAAGATCTACACCCATCTCCTAAAACATGATGTATATAATGAATTCCACATAGGATATTATAACAGCACATGTGATCATATTTATTCTGAAACAATGGAAAAGGGAAATGAATTTTTGATATTTTATATACGAATCACTAAGAATAAATTGGACATACGAGCTCCATCCCAGTTTAAGGACATCAGCTTTATAGTGATGTATTCATTTGAGTTTAAAGGAGTTTATTCTGAAAATCACAAGCTTTACATGCATTTATCTCAACTTTTTAAATCATGATCTTTTTGGTCATGTTTATGATATGAAAATGAGAAAATGTCTAAATTTAGTATCTAAAAACCTAAGGTTTACATAGTACATATCCTGCTTGAGGCAGAAGTCAACTGAGGTCTCAGATGATTGAAATCAGTGTAGGAGCAAGACAGGTAGGGCTACATGTAAATAGAGGCGTCCATGACCTCAAAGTGGGATTCAGAGGCACAGTGATCCACAAGCTGGTTCAGAAGGCTTCTGCCCAGAAGCAATATAATTTACCATCTTACGTGTTCCCATAGCTAAAACAAAGACATATGGTTAACTAGACAGTGATGAATAAATTTCTTTAAGGTAGGAATATATAGTGATCTTTAACAAAAACACAGTCTATCTCACATAAGTCACTTGAGCAAATGTTCAAATCCTTTCTACTTAATTATAAGGGTAACCTTCTCTTTTCCTCTACCAAGAAAAGATTATTGTAAAAATTTTCATGAATACTAATCTATAGTAATGAATGTGAATGCAGCTGTACAGTGGACTTTTAAAAAGATCACTGTGTATCCTGTATAATTTCTTAGTTTCTCTTATATCTAAGCCACATTACTTTGGAAAACCTGAATTAAATTCCATAGTACCTGTTATTCTTATTTCCTAAATGAGCTACCTGTATTTATCACACAGAATTATTGGGAAGACTGCATGAAGTAATCTATGCAAATCTAGAAATTTTAAAGACATACAAATTTGAGAAATAATAATCTATTTTGCTATTCAGATAATAGACACCTCTTGATAGGTAGATAAATCTCCAGTGTAACTTGAGAAACTTGGGAACATATAACTGGCTCCTGTCAGTAAAAAAATTGCATTTCTACTATTAGCTAAAATACATAAAAGGAAAATAAAATGTGTATGTGCTCTGCAAGGTGGGCATGATGTGGTCCATAAAGGATTTCTTGGTGTTATGTGAGAACATAGCCAGTCATTGTTCTACCAGTTTGTTTCTCTAAAAGGGTTAAAATCCTAGTGAAAGAAATATTCTAGATTCGACAATGGAATGATTGGAAAGCCCAAAAGACTCAGAATGACACTGAATGATGGAGGACAAAGAAAGAACTGAAGCACTGAAGAAAGTGCTTCAGAGAACAGAAGTAATATTTCTTCTTGTCCATTGATAATCACTTCAGTGAAATGCGTCTCTTTCATACCAGCAGAAATTCTAGGGCTGATGGCTAGAAAAAAAAAATGAATCCTGTAAAAACATCTCCAGACATACAGTATCAGAAATATTCTCTAGATTTATCTTCAGAGTAAAGGCAATAAAATAAAATTTTAAACTGTTGAAAGGTTTTGTGGATGTAGGAATGCAAATAATATTACGTTTTTGAAGTATAGCCACTACCACTAAAGATCATGCACTGTAATTATTTAAATAAGGTTTAAATACATCCAAATTTAAATAGCATGTCAGATGAACCTTGAAGAGTTGCTGTACTAAAGTGGTAATATTTTTATGTTTTCTTTGCAGTACTTCAGGGTTGAACCCAGGGCCTCGCAATTACTTTGCAAGTGCTCTATCATTTGACTGCACCTCCAGCACGTTTCTTATGTCTTTTTTTTTCTTTTTCCTTTTTTTTATTTTATTATTTTGAGACAGGATCTTGTTAAGTTATGCAGGCTGCCTCTGACCTCAAATTCAAGAATCTCCTGTCTCACCCTAAGGAGTTGCTGAGATTAGAAGTGTATGCCACCACACCCAACTAAACTGGTAATTTATACTTATGTTGTGAATATGCATAATATGTGTTTATATATTACACACGACTATGAAAGAGAGAATATTTTCAATCACGTATCACCTCAACAACTATTTCTGCATATCTGCTATGTACCAGTAACTCTGTATGCATTAGGATCACAGTGAAAAGAATAATCGTATATACCTTCCTTCAACATTTAGGTTAGTGAATGTTACAGTTAAAAGGAGAGAAAAACAAGTGAATAAAGTGATTTTTTTAACTTTTGCATTACTGGAGATTTGAACTCAAGTCCTTGCACGTATTAGGTTAAGTGATCTAACTGTAAGCTACATCCCTAGTGGGAATTTTGCTTTGATTTGGTTTCATTTGGGTTTTGTTGTTGTTGTTTTATTTTGGTTTGATTTAGTTATTTTTTCTTCTTTTGTTTTTATAATTTTCATTTTTTGAGACATAATCCCACTATGAAGCCCAGGAAGGCCTTGCAATAAAGTAATTTTAAAAATCTGAGAAAGAACTACTCCTAAAACAAGAAAGAGAATATAAAGAATTATGAGAATAAAATAAAATCATAAGGTACAGAGGTCTATATTCAAGCATTTTTCCTATAGTAACAGAAAGTCTGTCTGGATTAGATCACAGACACGTATCTCTCACTCATGAGTCTGCAAATTGGCAATGGCTTGCCTTGGCTCTGCTCATTACTTCTCCATATCCTGGATTTCAAGCAGAAGAAGAGGAACCCATCTGGTATGTGGTTTTCTTATCACAGAAGCCAAGATCAAAAGAAAAAAGACTGAACCTGTTCACAAGTGCACATTGAAAACTTTAGGTCTATCAAACACACAATTTGCTGGTAAAGAAAGACACAGAGTCAAGGCCAACAATGGGAGATGGTGAGGTTGGGATATAAAATATTCTTACAAGGGAATAAGAAGATAATTGGAGAAAAATTGTACAATGTGCCACAGGCTGCTCTAAATGTCTACTTCTGTCCCCCATGAAAATATACTCTTTCCTGCTGAATAGAATTAACCCAGTTTCATCCAGTCATGATACAAGGCCCGAAGTCTAGAGATTTTTAGTACTTCTCAGTTTCAGATGCAGCCACTTCTGATCTAGATGGCTAACAGCTATAACACAAGGTACCTAACTCTCCCCAAAACACAGTGAACAATACTACACAATAGTTCAAAGAACACATTCAGAGCAGAGTCTTCATTGGTCACTGATCCACAACTGATCTGAAATACCACTGGGACTGTCTTGTGTGTGTCCTCTTCTGTGTCGATGTTGAAAATACCCTAAGTCACCATTGCTCTCTAGGAGGCCATGATCTGCCCAATCTTGGCTTTGTCTTTGAGGATATCTTCTCTTTTCCATTCACTTTCTGGCCATGTCTGAAGTTTGGAGACTATCTCCTCTCTGGAAGCTGAGGAAACTTTTGTAGTTGGACTTCTTTATAGGCAGGAAGTAGTACATATCATTTTTTTTTCCTCAGTCGCATACCTTTTGAATCAATCTAATGGTAGAGTAGAATAGGCAATGTTGTCCAAAGTGTGATATTTTTTAAATTCTATAAATTTTAAGAAATATCTTTAATTCCATTCAGTCCCATGTACCAAGAGTCATACTAATGATTCTCTTTGAGAATCTTCCCCTATTCCTCTTTCTCTCAACTTGATTAGAAGAATATTGAACCTCTCCTGTTTCAGCAACACTATAGTCTTGTTTTTATTTCTTTGAATTACTTTATGTTACTGTCATATTTGCTGGAGACCACATTAAGGTGGGCCTACAGCTGTACCACTGTGGCATAGGATCCCATCAGATCTCAGAAGCTAAGCAGGGTAAGGCCTGGTCAGTACTTGGATGGGAGACCACCTGGGAACACCAGGTGCTGTAGGCTTGGAAGAGGGATCCAGTAACCCACTCCAAAAAAACAATCCACCATTGAGAACCCTATGAATAGGAGAGAAGCACAACAATAGTGTTTTAGCTATTGTACATAGGGTCACTATGAGTGGGACACCAACTAGATGGCACCTAACAAAAACAACAACGTTAAGGTGATAACAAAGATGTTAAAGATGCAAATGAATAATAATCTTACAATGTTTGTAGAATAACTAGAAATAATAACTAATTCAATACAGAGCTTTTCAGAATGAAATATTATGTGACACATGGAATGAAAAGGCAGGGGGAAAAAGGTAACTTATTCAAAGACTTTGAGTTGAGAAATGACTTGATGTGTCCCAACATTACACAAAAGAGAAAAAACACATTGTTTAAATGCAGTGATATTTGGGGAGAAAGGGAAAAAATGAGAAATTAAGAGGGTTGTATAAAGCCATGTTCCCACAATCAGGTATCAGAGGCTGAGTAACAGCCTTAAATCTTTATTGTACATGCAGTGGGAAGCTATAATGTTTATTGAGAAGGAGAATGAAACATTTTAATATGTAGTTTAGCTCAGTATATATTTACATTGTGTTTTACTGGGCTAATCATAATTAGTAGTTAAGATGACTACTTTTATGCAAGATCAATTAAAGAAATGCTACCAAGGAAAAGCAATAAAGGACAGGGGAAGCAGGAAGAAGAGGGGAAAAGCCCAGCCAGGACACCATTAACCTGATCCATGAGATGCTTAAACCAAGACCTAGAACTGTGCCTTCTTAAGGAAGAAGAGCTGAGAAATACACACTGCCAGGCTTCAATTATGAATAAAAAACTACAACCTGATATAATTCTCTGGCACTTCCTACTCTCCTCCAAGGTAGTTTTCCTAGTCTGATTGCAGCCCTCTGAAGAGGAGTCACAACCTCTTTCTGTTGGAAGGTAGTGACAAAGTCAGGGAGAGTTCAGGCTAATGGGACCCAAGTGATATATTTGCAGTTCTTATTACACTTGCATGAGCATTCACATAGCACATAGGTTCCTATTTCCTCATATTTTTTTCCTATTAGAAGTAAATTTCCTGGAAGAGAATAGCTCTATATCATTTTATCAGTGAAGCTCAATTGCATACCTCAGCAACTAGTACATTACATGCAGTCAATAACTATATATATATGAAAAGGAGAAATCAAGAAGAAAATAACAAATATACAATTGAATTCTGGTTTATGTTGTAAAATACATTTGGAAGTTATTCACACTATGAAATATTATTTTAAGCTATAAACAGATTGGATTTTGATATATTAGGACATAGTACAAAAATAATGTATATCAAATGTTGTCCTTAGGTGCTGTTGAGTTGGATTTGATTCATTGTGACCACATACAACAAAATGAAACACTCGATGACACTGTGCCATGCACACAATCTTGTTTGTGTTTAAGCCTATTGTTACAGCACTATGTCAATCCATCTAGTTGAGGGTCTTCCTTTTTTTCATTGACCTGCCACTCTAAGAAAACTGATGTCCTCCAGGGATTGGTCCCTCTTGACATGTCCAAAATACATCAGATGAAGTCTAACCGTCCTTGCTTCTAAGGAGAACCCTGTTTGCACTTCTTCTAGGACATATTTTTTGGTCTTTTGGCAGTCTATAATATATTCAATATTCATCTCCAGCACCATAAATCAAAAGGATCAATTCCTGTGTCTCCCTTCCCTGACATCCAGCATTCACAAGCATATGATGCAACTGAAAATGTCATGACATGAGATAGGCACATCTCTGTCCTCAGTGTGACGTCTTTACTTTTCAATTCTTTAAAGAGGTCTTTTGCAGCAGCTTTTCCCAATACAATGCATCTTTTGATTTCTTGACCACTGCTTCCATGGGTGTTGAATGAAGAATCAAGTAAAATCTTGGACAACCTCAATGTTTTAAATACATGAAAGAAAAGGTCATAATAAAGCCTATTATTTTATAGAATTAATATATAATATTCTGAAAAGAAAAAATAAGCAGTATGTGAGTACATAAACCCAAAACATGTTGAAAAACCAAACCAGAGAGATTCAAAATTAACATTATATAGTATATCCAAATTTTTAACAAAATATATATTGGTAAGGGCTGGGATTTAGCTCAGTTGGTAGAGCACTGCACTGCAGTCTTTGAGGTCCCGAGTTCAAGTCCCAGCACTGCAAAAATGGGAGAAGGGCCTGGCAATCCACTCCCAAGGTAATCCCGAAGCACTAAGCCATTGAAAACCCTATGAGGGTTGCTATGAGTCAGATACCAACTCGACGGCACCTAACAACAACAACAACAACAATATATTGGTAAATAATTAGATGATGTTTTATTCATATAATGCATTGGATTGCCTATTTATATAGTTAGGAAATCTTTTTAAAATATTTTATTATTAAGTCTAATCATAAAAATAGGTGGGTATTTACAGGACTTAAGCAAAAGTTCTAACTCGTAAGAATATATATGAATATGTCTCCAAACCATGCAGACAGATAATCTTTAAATTACACAAGGAATAAAATCAACTAAAATATTATAAGATTTAATGTTATAACATAAAACAATTACTATACGAATAATCTCTGCAGTGAACACTGAATATAAAATATATTGTTGTTGTTGTTAGGTGCCATCGAATCGGTATCCGACTCATAGCGACCCTGAGTACAACAAGCGAAACACTATTGTCAGTGCTTCTTTGCTGTTCATAGGGTTTTCAATGGCAGATTGATTTTTTTGGGAGGGGGTTGCCAGGTCCTTCTCCCAAATCTACAGCTTCTGGTGTTCCCAGGCGGTCTCCCATCCAGGTACTAACCAGGCCCGAGCCTGTTTAGCTTCTGAGATCTGACGGGATCAGATGCCACAAAGCTACAGCTGCAGGCATACAATATATATTTAATTATAATTTTGACAATTTTCCAAAGAATCCTTGGTCTGTGAGTTAGCAATTATTTACATACACAGAAAATTTGTCCCTAAAAAAATCACAATAAACCAGTTCTATATAACCCTGTATATAGTGAGTGGGAATTTTTTTTAAGTAATATGTTAGCTTTTAAAATAGAAAGCTACTAGAAGTAAATTAAATGATAAGATTTCAAAGGAGAGAGTTCAGTTAAAATATGCTAGGTGAATGTGGACTTCAATACATTAAAAATTTGCCTTTAATAACGATAGATATGTTTAACATATTAATGGCCATTATAAACACATTAAATTATTCATACAAACACACTGGTTATTGGGAATAGATTGCAAACCAATGCATCTGTGAAGAGCAAATGGAAAAGATTAATAACTCTAAACCAGTATCTGTTTGAAGGGAAACAATATCAAGGGAAACAGTAGCTGATGGGTCACAGACTTGAAAAATAGGGAACTGCAGAAAGTGAGCTAACATTATACAGACATATTTTCCTGTGACATCTGCCAAATTTGGCACAAAGTGGAGAATCACGAATCCAATTGGAAGTCCATCATTAAGAGGTAGAGGAAAAAGCAAGGATGTGTGCAGTCTGGAGGAGAGAGGTAATAAGAAGAGAAGGAATCAAGATGACACAGGATGATCAAATTCCCAATAAGAGGAGAGACAGGAAAATAAGTGCTTAGCATTATTTTTCTTTAATTATGTTAAAAAAGATTTAACTGGGCAGAAATGAAGGCCAGAAGATAAGAAAAAATTCTAAAATTAAGAGTGACATTTTCTTCCAGGCATAGTGGTATATACCTTTAATCCCAGTGACTTGGGAGGTAGAGGCAGGAGGATCCTGAGTTCAAGACCAGAGGCAGCATGTGTAATTTAGGGAGACCCCATCTCAGAATTAAAATTAAAAAGAGCCTAAGAGGTGTCGTGGTGGAAGCACCCTGGGTTCAATACCCCAGTAATGCAATAAATAAAAGAGTAGCATTTTCTGAGTTTCAACAGTATCAGATACAAAACTGGCATTCATGATTCATAAATGGTTTAGCACTAGTAAGCAATCTATGATTGAGGCTGGGTTCCAAGAACACTAGGAACAGGAAAAGCAAGAGGTGGGTGAGCATTTACGGTGACTATAACTCAGTCCTTCACTGGCTCAATCCTTCATTGAAGTGAGTGATTTGCTACAAATCTTGCTGCCAAACAGCGAATACACCGAAGGCTCTCCAACAAGAGAGATATTAACCACAGCACCAAAAAATATATCATACATAATGTCAGGATTTAAAGGAAATTTACCAGCATGACAAATTTGTTATGCAACGTCTCTCCTAATGAAGCATATGTTCTCATGAGGAAGACAGATAAGTAATCAAGAAATATCAGTGGTGAGTTATATATTTCACCAGTGAGAGAGAGAGAGAGAGAGAGAGAGCAAGAAAATACATAAATGTGACAAGTAGAGTAAACAAAGGCACCTTGGTGGGGATTATTTCTAAATTGATAAATGGGAGTTTGCCAGACCAAGAGACTTACAAGAGAATTCTAGGCAATACCTAGAAATCATAGGTTTTCAATAAGCCATCTAACTAAAGCTTAGATATGAAGATGGAGCACAGGGTGAGTTCAGAGAGGTAGAATCAGTGGACACTCCTTTTGAAGACATGCTGTGGATGTTCAGTTTCAGACCATCCAATACAAATGTACAAGAAAAATGTAACAAAACTGGAGGGAAAAAGAAAACTTGCACACTCTTACCGTCATTTCCATAGGAGGGACTGTGGACTTCATGCATCCCTCAAGACTCAAATATTGAAGTCCTAAAGCACAAGATGATGCTGTTAAGAAGCTTGCCTTTTTGGAAGTGATCAGATCATGAAGACAGAGTCCTCATGAATGGCATTCTTGTTAGGTGCTATCAAGTCCAGTCCCAATCATAGCGACCCTCATAAGGTTTTCAATGGCTGTGTTGAGATTGCTTTGGGAGTGGATTGTCATGATTTTCTCCCATTTTTGCAGTGCTGGAGATCAAACCCCTGGCCTCAGACTGCATAGAGCAGCACTCTACCAACTGAGATAAACCTCGTTGTTGTTGTTAGGTGCCCTCAAGTCAGTATTCGACCCATAGCTACCCTACGCACAACAGGTGAAACATTATTGTCAGTGCTTCTCTGCTATTCATAGGGTTTTCAATGGTGAGTTGATTTTTGGGAGTGGGTTGCCAGGTCAATCTCCCAAGCCTACAGTATCTGGTGTTCCCTGGTAGTCTCCCATCCAGGTACTAAACAGGCCTGACCCTGCTTAGCTTCTAAGATCAGAAGCCACAGGGCTACAGCTGCAGGCAGAAACACCATTGTTGTTGTTGTTGTTGTTGTTAGGTGCCTTTGAGTAGGGTCCTTAAAAAGAGAACCCAGAGAGATCCTGGACCTTCTGCCATGTCAGATTACACTAGTTTCAACTTCTGAGTATTGCCCCTCCCCCAAAAAAGGAAAGGCCAAAGAAAGAAACATAACAAGGTGACTGAACCTCCCAGGCTGGTGTATGTGTGTCAAATTTTCTCTTGAAGAATATTTCTTGGAGTTAGGGCAAAGAGAATGTGAAAAGTTGTCTTCTTACTGTCACTCAAGGAAAGTGGAAAAAGTGGGTATGTGGGTGTGAAATATGTGCTCCTCGCTAACCAAGAAGTTGTATCAAGAAGAGAAGAATATGCTGCTAAAAATGATGAAACACAACCTAACAAATACATTATAGAATACAATTTCTGAAAATGGAGGTGTAAGCCATTCTTTGTGTTTTTTATGTTACCATAGTCACATCTAATTTAAATTATCTATAATTATTGTGGATTTTTAAAAAAAAATCCCAGCATTTGGAGCACTGTTAGTACAAATCCAGCAAATTCTAAAATGTTTTAGTAAGGATGAGTATCCGGTGGCTTTAGATGTTCAATTTAAACCAGAATGGATTGGAAAAGTATTATTTAATTAAATAAAAAACTATAAAATGAAGAAACTGATGAATGGAAACACTAACATGACCTTTTATATTAGGCAATGAATTGACATCCCAGTTTAATTTTCTGTTGTTAGTTTTATCTTCATGTTTAAAGTCAATCTAATTTACTTGGTTGAGCAGATAGCCAATGACAACTGAGCCACAAACCTGCTAATTTGATTGTTTTAATCATTGTTTTTAATTTAAATGAAATTGAATGGCTGGAATAGAGGTTTGAAATAGAATTTTTCTGACCATGGGCACTTCTGTTTCTAGTCTTATAAACAGAAAGTATGAGACTTAATTTCTTTAAACATAGCTATCAGAAAGGACACATACCTCCCTTTAGATGTAATACTGCAAAGAAAGCATTCAAATTTTGACTACAACTTCTCTATTGTCTACTATTAATTATAACTTAATGTGTTCATTAAGGAAATGAAACTTCTAGATTTATTTTGTATTTCATTTTAATTTTGGGTGCTTTAACATAAAATCTATTGTCCTGCATTTTAATGATAGTATACCCTCAAATAGTTTGAATTAAAAAATAATCAGAATGTATACTTTTCTTAATTGTGTTCATTTGATAGACACATTTTCTATTTTCTCAAAATCTTAAAGATAGGCTAATATTTTAGATCTCATTAAATTAAAAATAGAATGGCACAAAATATCAACCAGCCATAATTATTTTTATTCTCCAATATGATCTTGAAAATAGACATTTATTGTTCACATTCTGTTTTAAATACTTGTATTCTGACTAGAATATGACAGGGAGCTCCTTTTAATTTGATTGTGGGTTATCACATGTAATCATAGACACATTCTTTAATACCTATTAAGACAATTCTTCATATAATGAAATTCTTATTCTTGGATCAGTACATTGTAAGACAGGTGCTGATGCAGAAGTCTTAAAAAGCAAAATTAAAAAAAAATCGTCTTTATTGGAATTCAGGCAAAACTAACTTGCACAATTCTCACTGAATATAAATGGGCATGATTATAAATGTAATATATTTTGTAGTAAAGTGGGATAATTATATAAAGAAAGTCTCTCCTGTTATATGGATTCCCATCAAATTTGTCACTAGACATTAAACTTTAATTAAAGGGTGATCATTGTCAGTCATTTTGTTTCTCAATTTTATATAAGTGATTATATTATCATTTTCAATTAAATTGGTGTAATTCATTGTCAGGAACATCTTTGGAAGAAATCACACTGCATCTCTAACATTGCCTGGTTGGAATGGAGTTGGAAACTGGAGTCAGGTCATGAAAATTCCTGTGTCAATGTCTCTGGGAAGAGAGCAGAGCCTTTGTGATTGCTGGATGCGCAAAGACAGTACAAGAACTTCTAGGTGTTGAAAATATTTGTTTCTGTAATCATTCCATTAGTAGCTTTAACACAAGATAAAAGGAAAGCAGCAAAATAATGAATGACCATTAAAAACTGAGCAAAGTGTCAACAACTATCAGATAAAAAAGGGAAAATTTTTCTATGTGTTCATGTGAAAAAAGTAAAATATATGATGGAAACCTGATTATTTAAAATGAAATTAACTGTGAACATATCATTTGAAAAGTAATCCTTTTGAAGAACTTTCAAAATTGCAATGACAATCCAGTCATCCCTTTTCCACATAGTAAACTGAAAGCTCAGAATTTAGCCCAATATATCAATGTTGTTGTTTGGTTTGTAAGGATCTCCAAAGATGAAATATAAATGTTATGTCTTCATTCTCCTTTTACAGAGACACATTTTCACGGGGAGCATTTGCTCAATTCATAATTCTTATAAATACCCATGTTACTTAGAATAATTAATAAGTAAACTTCTTGTAGGAAAAAAATATCAAGGTGTCAAGATTTCAATTAACATTTTTTTGTAGCTTGAATCTTGCAAGGTAGTATAAAAAGAGAAAAAGCAATTATTTTTCTCTCTGTTTCCTTCTACTGTTAGAAAAAAATTACTGCTTCCCCTGAGAAAGTTGTGCAAAACCTCAATGAGGAAACTGCTGATATGATGACCTAAATCAAATATGTTTTATTTCAGCCAATCTCAGGTTATCTTCACCAAGTATCACTCCTAATTAAAACACTGACTCCAATAGATGAGGCCCAGTCTTCGCTTGCATAAGTCTTTCTGAAAGCTATACCTAATGAATAACATTTTTTTACTTGCTGTGGTGTTCAGTTTCCTAGCTAAGCTTCTGGAACAACAGTTTGAGGATCCAGAAAGTGAAAATTTTAACAGTCTACAAATGGTAAGCTTCTGTTACTTCCTCTCAAAAAAGCTCTACTTCTATTTGGAGAAAATAAACAAGCAGATATAATTACATTCTCGTATTAAATATATCAAAGCATAAAACTTCTCTAATTATATATAAATATATATTTGTATATTATATATTGAAATTTATATTACATATATTGTAACCAATGACCAAATTTGGGGAATGAATTTAACCTAATTTAAGTTAATATACTTCTTTCCAGGTTTCAAGAAAAAAATCTCTAAGTCCTTATGTGATACAATAACAATTTTTTTCAGGGCTGACATAGAGCAAAAAGTGATAGAGCACTTTCCTAGCCTATACAAAGCCTTAGGTTCCATATGCAGCACTGCAAAAAAATAACAAAAACAAAAAAATTTCATTACAGTTAATGATGCCAAAAACTTCAAATGTGTTTTGATGAATAGATAATATGTATAAACATGTTATTGCCTGCAGGCATACCACCGTGGCATCCAATCCTGTCAGATCTTGGAAGTTGAGCAGGGTTGGACCTGGTTAGTACTTGGATGGGAGACTACTAGGGAACACCAGGTGCTGTAGGCTTGGGAGAAGGATCGGGCAGCCCGCTCCCAAAAAACAATCAGGCATTGAAAACATTACGAATAGCAAAGTAGCCCTGACAATGAGTAGTGTTTGATCTGTTGTACATAGAGTTGCTGTGAGTTGGACACCAACTCAACGGCACCTAACAACAACAACAACAACAATATTAAATATTGATATGTTGCTTCTAATAATCTATTTTTGCATATAATTTGCTAAATGTTCAACCTTATATGTAAAAATATCTCCATAAACATAGGTAGAGACAATAAGTTTTGCTGTTTTTTAAATTCTTGCTTTTTAACCTACTTGAAAAAAAATACCTGGATAAAACTACACTATAAGTAACATTATTATTGA